>JABFOV010006301.1:0-10854 GCA_022817685.1 Aradophagus sp. ZL-2020
GGTGCGGTCGGCCGCGAAGCGGCCGCGCGACCGGCAGGCACCGCGCACTAGCGGGTGTACGGGGCGGTTGCGTCCAACTGGAATAAAGCTGAAAATAAACGGAGCTTTATGGGCGCCAGGCCGTTTTGAAAAAAACGGCCAAAAATCGGTGCAAAAAAAAAGAATCCTTCCTGAAAACAAAACTATATAATAAAACAAACCCTGCTGAGACATCGGGCCTCAGGGCGCGCGGGTAAATCGAGGGCGGGCTCGTGAAATAATTGTACAAAAGGTTGTCGGGTGAAATGTAATTTTATTCAAATCAATTTTATAAACGGTACTGGGGCTCGCCGGTGCGGCCTACTAGCAAAAATAAACTAAATACTGGTTCGGGGACTAAAGGACATGCCAAAAGCATGGCTGGCGTAAACTAAACGGGATAATAAACTAAAATATAGCAATAGCAGAAAAGGTAGCGCGAGAGAGAGAGAAAGCTAAGCAGGGGTGCGCGAGCGGGAGCGAGAAAGTGAGCGCGGGAACACGTGCATGTTAGCCAACCGGCCGGCCGCTTCGCGGCCGGCGGTGCAGATTGTTTAAACCATACTTAGCGTAGCTCGAGCCGCTGGGGCTCGAGCCTGGCAGCGGTACCCTAGCCGCGCATCTTGTGACGCGTCGTGTCGTTCGTCTTCGTCGCCGCTGCTCACACACAACACTCGCGAGTTGTTGGCGCGCGAAAGCCGGCCCGTTAAACGGCCCGGCGACTTACTTCGGCGGACGCGAAAACGGTCACGGGTGTCGTTGCTCGGGGCAGGTCTGCTGGTCTCCTTCTGTGGGTGGATTTTCCACCGCGGATTTTCGGGCAATCGATTATGAAATCGATTTCCCGCGGGGCGCGCTTGACTTGCGCGGTGCCTGAGTCACGTAAAACAGTGAGGAAAAATCTTCCTCACAACATTTAAAAATAAAAATATTTTATAATAAAAAATAATGTTTACAGTTGAACACCTATAACACACTTTGATTTTCAGTATCTTCTGCTCCACATATTTCGTAATAGACCTTCATACAGGCCACAATTCCCTGCATTACTTTTTTGCATGATTTACATTCAGCTTTAATCCATTTATCTTCTTTTTTTTCATTATAAAGTTCCCACACCGGATCTCTTCGGCGACCTCCAGAGCTCATCATGTATGTACTCTCAAACAATAAGTCGTTTATTCGTTTTATATCCAATTGGTTAAATTTAATCTAATAATTCAAATCAAAATGAACATTTCGCAAAATAATCGACAAAACTCATACATCTGTTTGTTCATTATGTATATTTCGTTTTATTTAATTGATCATAAAAACTGAATACTCAGTGTGGCGCCACATGTATGGGAGACTGAGCGTGAAGTTCAAGTTGGATATCAGTGGAACGTACCTTGAATTTTGCATCGCATGAGATCGCAGTTTGAGTCATGACAGTGTATATAACCTATTGAGTTGTTGTTCAGAAAATGTAAATATATAATTCCAATATCAATAACCGAGTTTTGTGAAGTTCAAAACTACGTTAAAAACATCAAATGACATAATTTAAAACTTGTTAATTAATAATATAACTAATGATAATTAATGTTATTATAATAATATTGTTAATATCATAAATATTATTATTTAGTAAATTAATTGTCAATTAAAACAACATTATTTGATTTAAATAAAAAAAATCCGATTTATATAAAAAAATCTGATTTTTTTTATTTTTTCCAAAAAATCATGATTTCTTCCAACCCTGCCGTTAACATAAAGGAACATAATTTTAATGCCGGCATTTGCGTTACCCTATGTACACACAAAGAGGTTGCAAGGCCGGATTTTATATATCATGTACCCTTGAAAGGGCTGATTCCAGGAGACATGTCAGAAATAATTATACTTAAATGTTTGAAGTAAAATTTCAATTTCATGTTTAAATTGTTTAAATGTTTAACTCTTTTAATGTTTAATATTTAATGTTTAAATGTTTAAATAATTAAAATGTTTAAAATGTTTAAAATATAAAAATTTTTAAAAGTTGTCTTGCAGACACAGCTGACATTCAATTCAATGGCGAATCAAATACACTGACATTCGCGTTACATAGCCCATTAGCAAAATAATTGCCATTAGAAGAGGAGTCATTCGACATTATCGAAGACGAATCTCCATGGACGATCACGGTGAGGATCCAAGATGTATTACCGTAATAGCAGTGGTTTATTTAAATCCTCATGTATCATTTCGCGAAATTTAAACCCAAGTTGGCATCCCGAGGGAAACTGCAAGGCAATACCTAAAATTGACAAAGTTTCATCCATACCATGTATCCTTGAATGAAGCTTTGACAGAGTAAGATCATGAACAACGGTGATTACTTTGTCAACGGGCCATTCAGCAGGTGCGAGATGACGAAAACTTTTTCATATACGTAATGTTTTCTGTCGAATCTACATTTTGCAGCGACGGACTATTGACTCGATACAACAGTCATTATTGATCCCCGGTTAATCCTCATTAGATGCAGCAAATCGATCATCAACACCGCTGGTATGGTATGGATTTTTTAATAATTACTTGATTGGTCCATGTTTTATTGAAGGCAGCATAAACAGCAACAATTATTTGTTCCTTCTCCGAAAAGATCTTCCCAGATTACTCGAAAACGTAGATTCAGAGATAAGAATGAGAATGTTGTTCCAACAGGATGGTGCTTCTTCATATTTTGGCAATGTCGGACTTCTACTTGTAGGCTTCTTGAAAGATACAGTTTATAGAGAGAGACCAACTACATACAACTAATTTACATTGTGTAACGGAAATTCCGGCGGTAAAATTATGTTCCTGTATGTTAATGATAAAAAAAATTCCGACAGTTTTAACCCTCCCTCACAGAAAACAAGAAAAAAAATTAGTAATCGAGAAGAAAACTAATTTTGTCGTTTGCAGCGCCATCTATTGAGAATCGAGAAAAATTTTTCGAATAAAATATACTCACTTTTTCGAATAGAATCCAAATCTGCAACAAAATGTAGGGGTCCCTATTTCAAATTTCAGAGTTGCCCCCTTCCCCCCATCACCAAGCAGTGAATGTAGAAAGGATTTTTACAGAATCAGATTACCCTTTCAAAACTGTAAAACTTTTGTTCGGAACATTTTTTTTTTTTTTTTTTTTTTTTTGTAAAACTCATACTTGTCGAGAATTTTCAGTGAATAATTTAAAATGAGTCACCCTGTATATACAGGGTATTTCAGACCACCCGTACACCCCTAATATCTCAGAAGATTTTGCACTGATCTCAAAAAATAAAATACGTGTCAAATATTTTTTAGAAACCTTTTCAGTGACACCAATCTTGACCTCTGTGCCCCAACCCCAGTGGGTGAGACAGGGGGCAACTTCGAAAAGTGAAATGGAAACCCCTATTTTTTTATTGCAAATTCAGATTCTTCGCATCAACATCCCGCGTGGAAAAAAATACAGACGTCTGCCAGATGCATACCGTACTAATGCCAGACTTCTGAAATCTGGCACTCGTATGGCATAAATCTGGCATGCGTCTGGCTCGCGATTACGATCCAGACTTTTGCCAGACGATCTGGCAACTAGTTTTTCCGCGCGGGATACGTTACTTTTGTTGTAATCATTTTTTCATTTTCATAAATTATCTGTGAGTAGTTCGGTGATTTGATCGAAAACTTCCTCGATATGTGTTGATAAAACACATTTTCCTTTTGGTTCCGAATAAATCGATCGAAATGAGATTTGTTAGTTTCAATCAAATGTTTTCAAAGTCGCATTTTTCTCCTATAAAAAGAGTTAAATTTATGATTGAGCACTTACATCGAACACGTTCGTTAACTTAAATTATAGTTTATTTACTGTAAATTTATTCTTTGTTTCCTTGCTTTGTTTATTGATTAATTCATTATTCCTTTAGTAAATTATTTATTGATTAATTTATTATCAATTTGTTAGTTCAATTATTCAAATTATTAAAAAAAAAGACGTTATGTAATCATCAGAATTCGCTAATTATCAGTTATTACTTCTATTCAACAATTATTGCTATTTTTGTTATTTACGAATAAGGAAGCCTTAAACATGTTATTTGCGAACGGCTCTGACATTGGAGACGTACGTTAATGTGTTTTTTTATCAGTTCATTTATTGTTTAAGTCATTATTCTTTTCTTAGTTTATTTATTGTTAATTTTATTATTATTTTGAAATACAAAATGTTTATTTATTAAAAAAATCTGCGCAATTGGCGAAAAATGAATATTTTTTAATTTCTCGAAGATAATGAATGAAAATAAAAAAATGTTTTGAACAAAAGTTACATACTTTGATGCAGAGAATCGAAATCTGAAAAAAATTAGGTGTTTGTATTTAACCATTCGACGTTCACTTACTAGGGTCGGGGCACAGAGGTCAAGATTGCTGTCACTGAAATGGTTTTTCAAAAATTTTTGACACGTTTTTTTTCTGAGATCAGTGCAAAATTTTGGGAGATATTAGGGGTGTATGGGTGGTCTGAAACACCGTGTATATATTGTGACGTTACGTTTCGTGGGAATGCATTCTTCGCCACGTTCTTCAATCACAAATTTGTGTACCTTAATTTCTAATTTATTAAAAAGTTTTCCAAAAATACAGGATCGCCAGTTGTAACAACAGTATTACAAAGTATATTGACCTTAAACTATAAAACCTTAAAACAAAACTATAATTGCCAAATAAATTACTATAATATATTTGGAATCTTAAATTTGTGATTGCTGCGTATAATGAAATCTTTTCGCCTATACTGAACGGGAGCTGTCTAAATCGAGATTTTTCCAGATAGAATCGCTTTATTTATAATTAAGAATTTGGAAAATTTAATTAAAACGAGTAGCAATTTTACTTAAATAAGATAAAAAATAATTTTTGTTTAAAAGAAAATTGAATAAAAAGAAATACACATACAATATTAAAAAATAATGAAATATATTATGATAAAAAGAAACATTTTAATATTTGTGATATTTATATCAACCTATTGCGGTTCATCCCGGTAAATAGTAATCGGAAGGAGCAATGTCTGGAGAGTATGGCGGATGGAATAAGACCTTATATTTCAGCGTTTTTAGGTATATCTGAACGGGTTTGGAAAATGTGGACGTGCATTGTCATGCTGGAGAATAACTTTGTCGTGTCTGGCTTGGTACTGTGGCTGTTTCTCCTTCAATGCGTATCAGTTTCTCAAACGTATCAGTTGCGTTCAATATCGATCTTCTGTGATGGTTTCACTCGGTATTAATAACTCATAATAAATCACACCGAGCTGGTCCCACCAAATGCAGAGCGTAACTTTTGCACCATGTATATTCGGTCTGTCTATCAACGTGGAGACATGTCCGGGCATTCCCCATGATTTTTTGCGCTTAAGATTATCGTAATGAACCCATTTTTCGTCGCCTCAATTCGATGCAGAAATCCTTTCCGATTATGCCTTTGAAGCAACTGTTCACAAGCAAAAAAACGTCGTTCTATATCTCTCGGGTTCCACTCATAACCAACCCATCCCTTGCTTCTGAATCATTCCCATGCCTTTGAGACGTTTCGAAATAGCTTCCCGCGCAGAAAAAAACGTGTGGCTCAACGTGTGGATAGGGGTATCCACACGTCGAGCCACACGATTTTTTCTGCACGGGTTACTGGGTAACACCCAACAATTTTGCTAGCTCTTGTTGCGTTTGGCGCGAGTCTTCATCAAATAATGCTTTTAGTTCCGAATCCTCTAAAATTTTCCGAATCCTCTAAAAATGGTCAGTTCGAACTGACCATTTGACAAGCCTGCACGTTAGCTGGGAGGTTAGAGCACGAAACCAAGTAAAGAAGATTTGACCGTATAAACTCACTCGTTTTCATGCCAGAACATGAAAAAGGAAAGAGAAAAGAGGACAAAGAACAAGGCGAAAGATGTTATCGGGTCAGATAATCTGCAGAAGTAATATTTAGTAATTTCTAAATGATTTCACTGATACCAAAATTTCGGGACTATTTAGAGACATATTTCTCATCGTGTGATGTTAAGAAGTATCACATTTTTTCAAACACTTACGCTTAAATGTAAAAATATATAATCAGAAACAAATGTGTGTGTTATAGTTTACAAAAATCATAATATTTAAATAATAACTTCACTATAGTCTAATCCACAATATGTGTCAAACTTGATACTCGACTACGACATTGTTTTTCACCTCATATCTTCAATCCTACGATTCGATTGACGGTTTTAAGTTTATAAATCGGTGAAGTAATGTTGAAAGAACAAAGTCAAAAAATTTCAGGATCGATTATCAAGTAGGTTAAAAGTTATTAAACTTCAGAAAAAAAAAAAAAAAATGTTAGCTGCCAGCTCATAGCGCGACCAGCGGCGGGTTAAATATGACCTGGAAATTTTATCTGACATAGCTCATGCTAATGCGGCTAACAAGATCAATTCAGCTACTATAGATTTTTTTTAATAATCAGCGACAGACTGAACGGATTGGTACAATCAACCTAGTAGTAGGGGGGCTACTACTGACTGTCGAAAAAGTCGGCATCCTGATCCATAGTGACCCCCTCTACCCTCCACCACCCACTTCCCCACAACTGATGGTAGGAAATAAAATCAAATATTGAAATAAAAAACGGATTTCGGGCGGTCTCGATACCGAGTCCCCGGCGTGATAAATCAGCGCTTCTGACCTCTGAGCTACGACGCGTGATTACGGCGGAGATGTTTTAGAGTTACTTAACTGCCTAAGCCGTGATGGGTTGAGATCGAGCTCGTGCGCTTGAGCGAAAAGTAGTGGCCGTCAGTCGGCTATGCTTGGGGGTGCGCTCAAGCGTTTCCGCGGTAATGGCAAAGAAGGCCGAAACGGTCGGGACTCGTTCGCGTGCTTGCGCGTTTCCGTGGTGAGTAACGAATGCGATCGAACTCGGTCTACAAAAAATGGCGCATATAAAGTCACCAAAAAACTTTATTGTCACATACAATTTTTAATAAAAGAAAACGTGGGAATACACACAAAAGTGTTTGAAAGTGAAAAAAATCACACTCTTTTGGTTAAAGTAAAGAGACTCACAACCAGTTGCTGTTGACCGTTGTTGTGAAACTGAATAAATTTCACTGATCAGGGATGGGGTATGATGTGAAAAGCGATGGCAGCGATCGCAGGAGTCGTTCTGCAGCTAAACATTTCTTAGCAAAAAATACAGGGGGCTCGCAGGCCATTGTTGCTGACCGTTGCTGTTATACTAAATAACTCATAATATTTTATCCTGGTAGTGATGAACATTTATATTATAATAAATTTACCTACGTACGTTCAAAACTTCCCCGATTATTAGAATCTGTCCTAGAAAGATTTAAAATGGTTCACATTACCATAAAGTCGTTGTCTATTTTCCGAGTATAAGACTATATTTTGTTTCGTGCGTACGCAACATTTGTGTCTACGTATTAAGTGAAGATGATTTCCTATCAATAATAATGATGATTAATTTTTCACAACATCTTGTAGAAGTGTGTTTTAATTCTAACGTCGGGCGGCTCTTAAACCTATTGTTTTCATTGTTCCAATACTGAAATTTGTTTCAAAAATCCATCGATGAAATACTCCTTACATAAACGTATGCTTTCATTGCGATTGACGTTCGGTAGTGTAAATAATAGCTTCATGGCCTTGTAATTAAAATCATTGGTAACAAGAAGAATAAAGTGTGAATCGGAGCAGTAATAATTGCTCACAGAAATGATAAAGACATCTTTCATTTATTTCAGTGTAAAGTCACATTCTTCTAAGTGGTGATACGAAAATAATAAAACAAGATTTATTTTGTGGATGTACTTGAGGAGGTTATCTCACTACAAATAAAATCTACAGATTTAACATATTACCCCACACTACCATTACACCGTGCGATATGTAAATTATAGATACAACTACTTCAACTATGTTTTAGCGCGCGAGCGTAAATAAAATTAATAACTAATTCACCAACCATTGTATTGTCTTCCAATAAAATATGTTCAATACAGAACGCAGACGAGCTGTACAGACGATTGTACAGAAAAAATAACGGAAAAATTGCTCAAGAAATAACGGAATAACGCCGCAAACAACGCAGCATGATCGTATGACCAGCTACCCATTCCTTTAACACATCCTGTAAAATAAACTACGTCTATTTACATTTTTCCTATTGTATAACATTATGGATTTAAACTGAAACAAATATGAGATCAAAAGATTAAAAACAAAACTTTTCTAATGAAGAAAAAAAAGTAACAAAAAATTCAGCGCTTATACAGAAAACAAAATTTACAAAAACCTATTCACAATCTGCACTTTTGTTTTTATAACCATACGGCAACGAACAAAAATCTTTTTATACACGTACGAGCGTCGCATGCCAAGCACAAATACAACGATTTTTGATTTCAGATCATGACACAATTTTCGTGGAAAAACATGCACCTTATCGCGTCAAATGTTAACTAACTATAAAACGCTTATATTTCTTTGACTGGCAATATCTAAAAATGTATTGCCGTTTTCACGCAGTATGGTGAGTCCCGATGTCGATTTACGTCCTTTCCCGTAACACAACGGTTCCACGAAAGCATCTACCTCACTTACTTCGACGATGGTATTATTAAATGTGCCCTCATTTTGTATTTCATTACCCTGGTCGTAAACGCAGACATCCCTGGCCAATTCACTTTTGATCCCTATGAAACTACTACCGTTTACGATAAAATTGCAATTAAAATTTTCCCCGCGATGTGCATGGCTGTGGTGGTTCTGCCCCTTCTTGCCGCCAATCTGTATCGTCACAGATGTCGGTATTGGTGTCGATTTCGTTGGTGTCCGTATCTATCAAATCCAGTTGATCGAATATGCCATCGTGTTCCGGTAACAAGCACTCATACTCTGTAAAAAGAATTCAATATAAAAAACTGGAAATAGAGACTATGAATTGTTGAACCCGAACGTAATTTATATTTTTTAAGTATATCAGAAGCGTTGTGCAGACAAAATTTAAAATTTGTAAAATATAAAACCTCATTTATTTAAATTTTTCAGCTTCACCTAATTTTAGTAGCATTTGACCTATTGATTTCATTATAATTTTATTGTTTATTTATTGTAATTAAATGAAACAAGTATTGAAATTGGAAATTACGTCAAATAAACTTTGTAATTATGAATCTTCATTAAATTCGTGTATGTCGAATTTGATTACGTCTGTGTGATGTCGAATATCTCAAAGTGAAATCAATCACGACCAATAACAGACAAATAACTTTTCATATTACCATTGTTTATTGAATTTGAACATATTACAATGGAGCATGTAGAGACGTTTTAGTTATTCGTATGGCCTTTTCAAGCTTAAATTTTGAAAAATCTTTATAAAACTTGTAACTTCAAACATTCATAATTTTGGAGCTCCCGTAGAAAAAAATAAAAATTTTATATTATTTTTTACATTCATTAAACTAGTTTATATACACTAAGTAAACGATATTGTACAATATAGATTGAAAAATTTCCAGCACGTTTGCTTGTCGAAATAAAGTATTCTAGCTACGTCATTGGCTGAAGTTGGTTATGATATTGTATCGTCAATCGACGCTGACTCCGAAACAGTTTACTGTATAATATCGTACATGTTACAATATGTGATGTGGTGGTTACAATATGGTTTTCTCAGTGTATAGAGCAAGCAAGAATAAATTACGCAACACATTTACTATCATTAATTCAACATCTATATATTTAACATCTATAATCGTTCAACTTAATGAACGCATTAAAATAATTTTCAAGGACAAGGAATATTTCAAGCATTAAAATCATACAAATAATATATAGAAATATTGTTCTTTATTAACATTGTTTAACTTCATTTATACTTCACTATCTGTTTATTTTGTTATTCATTTATTTATGGAAAATGTTTCATGATTAAATTAATAAATGTATACTCTTATGTTACATCACATGAACATTTGTACTTACGAAGCTTCATAAAATCTTAAAACTTCGCATATTTCATAATGTCCGGCTTTTTATATAGAAAACGTATTAAAATTTTCATATTACTTTTTTACACTCCGTGAATCGGATTGAATGTACAGCAAGAAGTAATATATTATGAGTCACTTTTTTCTTATAAATTTAACATATATAGGTTCGTTCATTAACGCATTGAAATATTTTTCATGGACTAGGAATAATTTACGCGTTAAATTCATGTAAGTAAAATATAGAAAAATTAATCATTTTGACGATTTCATAGCTTCCTCTATATCATATCAAACTTTTACCTGTTTATTTCATAGCTTATTATTCCTGGAACATGTTTCGTATACAGTAAAAAGTGTTACACTATGAGTCACTTTTAATTGAAAATTTACCATCCAAACTTTTATTTATCTTTATGCACATATGTGGTGTACTCTTAAATTAAAAGAAGCAAGGTGCGCTTCTAACTTGCCAAATTGAAATTCGTAAAATAATACAAAATATTGTTAATTTATAAAATTGTTTAACATTATCTAATTTTATCAATAATTTTACCACTTAATCCATAATTAATTATTTCATGAAACATATTTTACAATTAAAATAAAAATTATTGTTCCATAAAATCAAATCAAATATATTTTGTACACGGAGAGTAATAGATAACAATGACATTGTAAAAGGGGGTCGGCAAAAGTATTTAATCAAATAGACATAACTCAATGAATGACACTGCTATACTTATATATAACAATATGCCCGAATTACATGACAG
>JABFOV010006302.1:0-10851 GCA_022817685.1 Aradophagus sp. ZL-2020
GCTGTATACAACGAGTTAAGATTTTTCAAATTTTGAAATATATTCCTGTCGAATTTATTCCATACGCTAGTAGAATTATCAGGATTTATTGTGCTTTAGTTAACTTACAGCCACCAATTATAAATGAAAAATAAATTTGTATTCAAAATTTTATTGAACTGTAATAAACTATAAGTAATAAAATTTCTACAAGAGTTAATTTTTTGTTATATTTGTACTTTCTTCATGCAAAATAAATAATTAAATAATGAAACACTTTTATTACATTTGTACTTTATCATGCAAATAAATTATTAAATATTCAAAACAAGAAATATAGCAATTTTGTCAATAAAATCCTAATCAACCTAAATTAAGCAATGTGACAAATTTTGGCAAGTAATAAGTAAAATAAAAGTCTCTGACTTTTTTCAAATTTTTGGCTAAAAAAATGTCATTTCTCTTCAACATTACTGTCGCACTACCTCTAGGAGAAAACACATGCAAATATGCAAAATCAAAGTTACAAACATGCATTTGAAACTGAATTTGAATGTAATACTCGTGGTCTTCTTTTAAACACAGAAAATTCGTTGTTTCATCAACATATAAGTAAGAAACATTGATTTTCTGTTTTTGAACATCAAATACAGGTTTATCTCGACACGTGAAGGGACATTTGATCTCTAATATAAATTTAATAGCACCATTGTCTAAGACGGCATCTGGTGAGCAACAAAGCCACGGTTCACTCACTTTAACAACACCAAGTTTGACAACTTTGACATTTGCAGGCAATAACTTTTTAATTTCCAATAATGTATTTTCTTTCATTTGCAAGCCGTACCTTGTTTCAGGACAATCTACTTTTTTTGAACTTATTAGATTTTCAGCTAATTTTGGAAATTGCATTTTTCGCTTGATAATCGCATGGCACTTGGTTGCAGAAATACGTTTTTTGCGAATATTGTGCCATTCGGTACACTGAGACTGAGAAATAGTTTTTTTTGCAATTTCGAGGATTTTGGTTTCTGACAATTCAATTCCTTGTTTATAAAAGTTTTCCAATTGTGAAGAAATGACAACAATGTTGTTAATTAATAATTTTTGCCTGCTTTGTTCAAGCCTGAAAATATCAAGCATACAAAAATGAGCGCCCTCTTGTTCTTTGATCTCAACTATTTCATCTACCAAATCAGAAACAACGTCCAAAGCAACTAAATCTTCTTCTGGAAGAGACATCATATCGACAGTCATTTTGAGCGCCGAAGGAATATTTTCTAAACTCAATTTTGATATGTCGAGAGGTATTGCTGCATCGCGATTAGGAAGCTTTGGTTGTGGAAATATATCTTTGATCCTCGAGCCTTTTTTGTAAACCTGCAGTTGACTTGGTTTATTCCATTGACACTCAAAATCTGTCTTCGAAGCTGAACTTTTGTCTGAGTTGATATAATTAATCAAAGCCTGAACATGCTTGCAATTCCCAACTACACCAGCTTTACACGTGCACGATGTACTGACAACATTTCTATTATTGTCTACCTAAGGAAAAAATAAAAAAAATCATTTGCGATTTGTAAAAGACAAAAAAATAAATATAACAGGTTATCTTTTTTGAGACGAATTATTTTGCTATCAGGTATCACTTTCAGTTCATTTTTTTATATTAAATAGAAACTGATCAATTTTTCAATTATTCAGTACCTTTATAAGAGTATCATAAGGTGGTTTTGAGACGTTTATTTGAGGAATAACGCATCCTTTGATGACAGATACATTGTCACCAGGACGTTGTGATTCTGTCACGTTGTAAACGTGATTGCTTTCGAACAACAATTTTCCTTTTTTGGCAATATTGCCTTTGGTTTCTGGCACAGCCACTGGCAAAAAACCGTACTTAATAACTTTTTCCATTTTTGCACTGTTATTTTACTCATGGGCGGTTTTTAAATGCCTCAACGCAGTTGTTTTTTCGCGCGCCACGAGGTGGCGCAGCAGTGCCAACGCACGGTGCCTATAAACGTTTTAAAATGTCTGGCAGGAATTAAATGGGGCGCTCATCCTTCTTTGCTATTGAATGCAGAGCTGCCAGAAAGTGCACGGGGCTCGCACCTGAAGTTGGCTGCGGAGGCTCCAGCGGCGGCAGCGTTCGAGTGGCGGGAAACACCCACCAGTCCCCCACCACTCGAGCCAGCAGCCGCCAGCGGTGTATCGCTGTCACTCTTCTCCGTCCTTTGTTAATTCGTCTATTTTTAAATGCCCTTGTAGATAACAATTTTTAACGAACAAACGCCGAATTTCGGCGTTTAACTTTCTCGCGACTGTAGAAATTTTTCGCTTGTCAGTTTTTTCGTCTTGTCACGCAATATTTGAATTCTATCTTTTTATATGTTTATGTATTATTATTCATGTTTAAATTTTTTGTATGAATTAAATTACAGTGATAAAAATGTTTTAACTGTAATATGGACATTATTATTTATTTATTTACCCTTATGTTAAACATCCCAGCATACAAAAATCCATACAATTCAATAAGAAACCATAAATTACAATATATTATTTTAGTTTTGAATTGATTTTGTGTTCATTTTACAATTTGTAGAACAGTATTTGAAATGTAATTTATTGTATTTTATAGTCACAGTTGGACATAAGCAGTAATATTGTAAATTTACAATAACACTTGTAAATATTTTATTGTTTCTTATATAATAATTAAACATTTCATTGGAATATATTGTAAATTTTTTTTGTATATAAAGTTAGAATTTTCTTTCAACTAATTGTATTATATTGGATTTAATTGTATTTCATTACACCAAATGACTGTAATTATAAAGTGATAATACTTTCCGTTTATTCAGCAGATTCACTTATTGAATATTATTGTAAATTTACAATGTCGGTGGAACACAAAACCAATACTTTACAATTAAAAAATTATTGTATTGTATTGGATTTTCGTATGCTCGGATTGCCATTGTATTACAATAAATTAATTTGGAAAGAAATTATTTGCATACGAATAATTTGCAAAGATGGCTTGAGGCCCGCGTGGAAAAAAATACTGCCAGCTGGTCTGGAAATAATCTGGTAAAAGTCTGGATCGTAATCGCGAGCCAGACGTTTGCCGGACGTATGCCGTTCTAATGCCAGACTTCTGAAATCCGGCATTAGCATGGCATAAATCTGGCATGCGTCTGGCTCGCGATTACGATCCAGACTTTTGCCGGACGAGCTGGCAACTAGTTTTTCCGCGCGGGGGCGTATGAAAGCTTTCTCCATCCTTTAACGCCTGGTTGATTGCTGGCTGTGCACGTCGAATGGTAATTTCACCTCGCTTAATTACTGCACATGTTTCTCTCATCCATTCTTTACCAAGTAAGAACTGATAATTTAAGGCTGGTGTTGGGACTACATAAAAAGGAGTTAAATACATGTCGTTCTCAACTTCTATCTCCAACTTGATTATTCCAATTGGTTTGATCGTCTCATTTCCCAGTCCGGTGAAGACACGTGAAGTTGGACTCAATTCCACATGACTTATCTTGTTGTATATTTCAGTTTGCATCAAATTGACGTCATTTCCAGTGTCCACCATCGCCCTAAACTCGTGTTTATTTATTTTGACTGGTACAGACCCATTATTGACAGAACGCACACAACCAATATTTTCTTTCTGCTTTGAGCAATTTGGGGCAATATGACCAAACTCGTTACAACTGAAGCATTTTGGCCCTCTGTCTTTATTTGTGCAATTGTTCTTGTCATGTTTTTTCGAGTCACAGTTAAAACACCGTTTTGTGGTCGATGAGTTCCTGCTTGATGAATAATTTTGTTTACTTTCTGATGTAATTTTCAAGCTCCCCTTTTCATCTTTCTGATTATCTTTATTTTGATTTCTATTACTTTCCTTCTTTGTTTGTCCTTGTTTTGCCTTCTCTTTCATTTTATCATACGACTCAAGGTACTTTTTAAATTTTTTAATCGTTCGAGCATTATATAAAATGGCTTTATTACTTTCATAGTCTGTAATTCCATCAATTGCATACTCTATGAACGCCTCTTCTTCAACATCTCCTTGGTTTGCGATTTCCAACATCGCGTAGATGTACTGCTTTCCCGTCACGCCAGCTAACCTTTTCTGTTTTCTCAACTGGTGATGAATCGCTGAACTATTTTGTTTAATCTCAAATTCGTCTCTCAAATCTCTTTTGAAACGTGCCCACGTTGTAACTCTACGTGTAGCCATATATTGTCTGGCTGACCCTGTCAACATTCGCTTTGCGTAAATGACTTTCTGAAAATCCTTCCATCTCAAGAGTATAACAATATCTTCAAATTCCAAAATCCACTTTTAAACTTGGTTTTTATCATCGCCAGAAAAATAGGACAAGCTTCCTTCGACATCACGAATTGTAAACATATTATAAACCGCTCTCCTTGTCTCATCGTAAGGTTCTCGTGCATCGAGTTCGTGGTACCAATCTCGTGTATCCCGCACATTACATCTACGGACATCTTGATCACGTTCATCCCATCGACGGAAATCTTGATCACGAGCACTGTGCTCGTCGCGCTCGCGGACATCTTGATCACGAGCGTCGCGCTCGTCTTGTCGACAGAAATCTTCTGTTTGTCGAAAAACGTCTGATTTGTTTTTTGTTTTGTTGACGAAAAACGTCTGTTTTGTTTGACCGTATAATACTCACACTCGTCATCGCTATCGTCATAGTAACTATCATATTCCGACTTGTAATTTTTAATATTTTTCGTTAACTTGTTCTCTCTTACCTCTTTTTTATTCCGTAAGTTCTACTCGCCATGAGAACCTTTGTCGGATAATTTTTCCCACTGCTATTGTTTACTTTTGCTTTCTCTGGTACATTCTTCTTTACTTTCTTGCTCATCATTTTTTTCCTCATCATTTGACTTCAATTTGTTTTTACATGATATTTTTGCTTCAAAAATTAATGCTGTTTTAAGATGTTCAACAAGCTATACCTTATTACCTTTAGTCGGTAACCCCAACTCTTCCAACCTCTCTTTTAGCCCAGTAATTTTGCGCTTATCAAATTTTTTGAGGTTAACCACCAACTCTTCTGACTCAACTATTTGATGATCAATCTTTGGGGTTTCTCTAATCTTCTCGTCCGATTCCTCATTCCGCTGTCCGTCTGTCATCTTGTTTTAACCTTCAATCCAAAGTCCAACTTGTTCGCCACGTGTTCAACTGATACGTTATTCTTATCGGCTCAACTTTTTTTTTCTTTTCATTCGTCTTCTAGCACTTTCTGGCCATCATAGTGTCGCCTTTTTCATAAGTTTTTCTTTTCAATTTTCTCGAATCCCGGTTGAGTCCCCAAAATGTAGGTCTTGATTATTCGGATTCGGAGGATCTCGAAAAAATAAGCTTCCATTAAAGATAAAAAATAAAAGTGTATATTAACAAAAAAGGTGTCAAGACAATTGGTTTTACACTTCTACTTAATGGCGACTGACTTTTATCTTTTCGGTAGCTCGGACCATCTCGAACAATATTGGTGGCGCCACCTATTCGCTCGAAAATTCAAATTTCAGTCTCCCACATATATATATATATATATATATATAATTATTATGTGACAAAGTTTGCATTAGATCATTTACATTTACATATTGTTTATATTACTACATATATATATATAAATTATTGTATGCATACAATTCATTTTTTTATACTTATTGTTTATTTTGTATATATTTTATTGTATATACATTAAACATATAATTACTTGATTTTAAATGTTATTAGTATTTGTTATACTGTAGAATTTTTGAGTTATAATTTTATCCATTAGAATATAATGATTCCGCATTTGATGCGCTTTAATCATTAATTGTGCACACGTATATTCTTTTTCTTTTCGTCTTTCAATATTTCTTTCTCTCGCCATTCTTTTCTTCATTTAAACCTTCTTACCTGCTCTTCTTTTTTTTTCCTGTAAATATGAATTATTTTTTCATTTCCGATTTATTATTATTTAATCCGATTTATTATGATTTTTCCAACTTAAGTTAAGTTAAGTTGAGTTAAGTTAAGTTGAGTTAAGTTAAGTTAAGAACAGCATCAAAAAATGTTAATCAAGAGGTTCTTCGATAATTAAATTTTTATTTCATAATATAAAAAATTATAATTATTTATTTATAATATGAAAACAATTTAATTATTGTCTCCTAATAAAAGTAACCTCAACAATTTATAGGAATTTTATTTTTTCTATTATGTTTTCTATAAATTATTCGCAGTCTTGACGTGGCGTGGAGGCTTATTTTATATGAATTACTTAAATGAATAATATTTATATATGTAGTTTTTTTGAACAATAATTCATAATTCATATATATAAACTAATGCGAATGAATAACATATATCATGTCATAAAACATAACAAAAATGTTTATTAATTTTTTTTTAAGGAGGCGCATTTGCGCCGAGGGGGCCTTGCCCCCTACACGGAACGAAGCTTAAGCAGATTACGCGTTTATGTAAGACGGCACTGCCGCGAATGAAAATTTAAGAAATCCGGCGGGCGGTCTAATCGTGTATAAAAACGGTTACTCCTTGTCTCATTCGCGGCGCCTCCGTTTATCGCGCACGGAAAGACAAAACACGGCTCTCGCGCTTAAGTTAGCGGATTCGGCTGGCGGCGCAAACGGTTGGGCCGCGAGTTGTACGCGGGATTGACGCTCTCGCGGATAAATTATGTACTACCTGAGGTTAGCACGTTTATTAAGTAAAAATTTTATGAAAATTAAATTATTAAATTAACTCCGTCTTTCAGTTCTTTACCAGGACATCTTTTCTTCATATTTTATTTCTTACAAATTGTGAATAGAAGTTTTTGAAAATGTTTATTAAATTACATCATACATAATAGTTCAAATTTAATTGGTAATAAAAAATCATATAAATGACAATTTAAACAATATAATATACATAAAAATAGATTATATTTTAAAATCATGTTAAATATTTTCAACAAAGTACTTTACATAATAAATGAATTTTTAGCACTCATTTGACAGTCAGTCATTTAACGAATTTTAGGTTAACAAAAGTTTTATGATATTTCTTTTACTCGCGGCCCAGCCGTTTGCGCCGCCAACCGAACCCGCTAACTTAAGCGCGAGAGCCGTGTTTTGTCCTTCCGTGCACGATAAACGGAGGCGCCGTGAATGACAGAAGGAATAACCGTTTTTATAAACGATTAAACCGCCCGCCGGATTTCTTAAATTTTCATTCGCGTCGCTGCCGTATTACATAAACGCGTAAACCGCTTGAGCTTCGTTCCGTGTTGTAATTACATAAAACTGTGTTTCGCGTTTTATTTGCGGTCCGACCTCGCCCGTCCCGTACCGTGAGATCCCGTTTACTTTCTGTTATTTTCAGCCTGTTCCTTAGGTCGTTTTCAGGCAAAATGGCCTTGCGCCCGCTTAGTTAATTGACCCCCCTGTAAGATAAACAGGTTTGCGTCTGAACCAGTAACCGGTGCCTGGCGTTTCACGGCCGCCTGCACCGCATTACAATGTATAATAAATAGATTTGGAAATAATGTGTACAGGCATGAAGTACGTGCAAAGGTTCCAATGTGAAATACCATGATGCATCAAATGTAATTTAGTACTATGATATATCATCACAGATACAAATAACATAGACTTTCGGCATGAAAAATTCAATCCTGAAATACTACGTAAAATGCAACCGAATATTCGGGTATTGTACATGAAATTTCATATACAGTTTATGCCGAACGTTTCTTATTTTCTACGTCAAGTGTTTGAACTCGAATATATGTGACAATTTGTTGAGAATTTAGTATGAATGAATGTAAATTTCATTGACATTAGAGTACGAAACAATGTCATGGAAAATAATAAACGGCACACTATTCGACACACTATTTATAAAAAATTTCATGTACAATACCCAAATTTTCGGTTGCATTTTACATAGTATTTAAAATGACAAAAATGACAAAAAGTTGCAAATTACATTTAAACAGGATACGTATGATATGTTGATATGTACAATCCTATTTTCAAAATCGTCAAAATATTAAATTTTATAGAATTCTAAAAGTTTGTCATTGACATCGTTATATCTTTACATTGTTACATAAGTATCATTATATAAAATTTTCATGTTTCTTTCTATTTTACAGAAATGTAGAGACTCATCTTTTATTGGACCAAATGTGTGAATTCACAAATACGCTCAATTACACTCTGTAAGTATTACTTTCTACAACAAAAACTTTCAATAATATTTTGAAAACTTTAATGAATATCAAAGAATTATTTTCTTTTACAACTAATTACACTTCAAAGTATTGGAACTGACAAGTTTTTGTGAAGATTTGTATGTTTACATTTTAAAGGACTTGAAAATTAAAAAAATTGTCCAATTTGTTTGGAAAATATTAAAATAAATCAAAAAATATATCGGAACTCATGCAAGCACGAGTTATACAAAGCGTGTATGGTCGAATGGTTGAAGGTATGTAAATTATACAATTTCATAGATTGTAGTTATGATAATAAACAGTAATCTCATTAAAATTTTTAATTTACAGCGCAATTCAACATGCCCACTTTGCCGCAGTCCTACTCACAGGACCTTCTACTACTGCAAACGAGGTCCTTAATGTGTAAAAAAGATTTTCCATATCTCATGTGAATTCATCATACATTTATAACATGTAAATAAGTCCAGCAAATAAATTCAATAGTTAGATATATATTTGATACAATTGTAGGTTTACATGTAAGAAATTTTATGTATTTTATGTATAAATGTGCTTCTACTATGTTCGTAATTTGTTGTCACATTTATAAAATAGATTTATAATATTCAATGATGTCTTTTAAATTACATATTTCTAAATTTTGAATCCCGTTATTTCATCACGGAAGTACGTGAGCGGCTTCGGCTATTCGACAGCTGGTAAAAACTAGCTTCTGAATAAGAGAACCACTAGGAGAGTTTTCTTTAATGTTTGTTTGTTTTTAAATGACATTGGGTTCTTGATGATTTTTTAACTGATGAGTGAGGCTATCACGAATCAAATTTTTGAGCATTTGGAAAGAATACTTTGGAAAAACAATAGGTAGATATTACACATCAATTTGCTGAAATTTCATGAAGACTGCATGTCTTGATCCAGGTAAAATGAGCGTTCCTCATTGGACCTAGATCAAATGCTACTCGAATACATTTTACTTCTGGCTACAATAACCGCTGGACAATTTGAACGTCATGCCGAATGGTTATTTGCTACAATGACAGTGTCCACTTGCCCATTTGATAAAATACTCATCAGCTAAGAATGGAAATCGATACAATAAAACTTTGAAAATATTATATTTGGCTAATTCTCCCTCAAGATAATTTATACAACGGTTCAAACAACCCTGATAACATACCTTAACATTCATGGTTAACGTGAAATTAATGTCAAACAGTATCCGTATTTTAGCTGAAATTTAATGGTAATTTATTGTTAAGACACGTTAACATAAATTCAACATAAATTCAGCATAACATATCATGTAAGATGTAATCATGTAATGTGTGTCATGTAATCATGTAAGATTGGGTACCATATTTCCCCTAATATTTTTCCCTCAACAATTTTTCCCTTGGGTTATTAATTTTTTCCCCCATTTTCCCCAAGCTTATTTTTCTTTTGTGTTTTTTATTCTTTTTCAAGTATTTATGTAGTAACTATATATGCCGCGTTCGGGAGGGAGTGCTGGCAGCGCTGCCAGCACTTTCAGCGGTCCCAGCGCGCTGCCAGCACAAGGTGTGGCGCCACTGTCGCAAAAAAAGTTTAGAAAACGCCGAAAACGATAACTTCGCGTTTCTTGTGTAATTTTGGCACGTGCGAAATCAACTCGCTTGAATGAACTGCCCGCTTGCGGATTTATTTGGATGCCTGTAAAACAAAGGTAATTATATTTTTTTATTTTAATCCATTGTTATTAGCCGTACCGTACAACTGCAGGTGAACGTTTTTTGTTGTACGATACATTCGAAGAAATTCAGTTACAAAAGAATAGGGTGTTAGTGTTCGCCACGAAAGAATATAGAAAAGTTAATTCGTCAAACATGGCTCGTAGATGGCACCTTCGATACATCTCCATCAATATTAGCTAAAGGTCGTCGAAAAGCTGTTGCCCCTCGGTATCCGCCATCCTTGTGGAACCTATACAATTCGGTGATTCACGGAATTACGCGCACGAATAACATCTCTGAGGGATGGCATAATTGTTTCACAGTGGTGGTCAGGAAGTCTCTTCCATGTTTTTACTCTCTCCTGGAAGTGTTAAAGAAAGAGCAGAGTGATACAGAGGTCAGGCTACGACAGGTTGCTCTGGGCCAAATCATAAAAAAAACGAAGAACGAACGAGCAGCGGAGACTAGCGAGTAGGCTGTCGATTCTGGTTGGACAGTACAGGGTGTACAAAGAGGAGGATAATGTGCTAGAATATCTGAAGAATGTTAGATACAATTTTTAATGTAAATAAAGGAGAGCGAATAAAGCAGAAGTAGTATTTTTATTTGGTTGGGGGGGGGGGGGGGGGGAAATAGTCTGTTCTTTTAAACAATTCTCCGACCCACCGAGACTTCCCACCATCTGGTTTCCCCTCTTTTGCTTGAAAAAAAAAAAAATTAACAAAAAACGATTTAACATGGAATTCAAGGGATACATAAGAACACAAACAGATAGCACAAACAGAGTCACACTATATCTGGGACAGTGTTGAACATAATAAATAGACAGATGTTGCAACCATAAACTTTACTTTATGACACATATA
>JABFOV010006303.1:0-10850 GCA_022817685.1 Aradophagus sp. ZL-2020
GATTTAGGGCACAGGGATCCTTATTGTGAAGTAAGAGCTTAATTTCGTCATTTACATGAGAGCCAAAAGTATAAGTGTGTTGAAAGTAGGTACTTTTTGCACATCAAGGACATAAAGTGCCACTATTGACCAATTTTTTTACCCTTTTAGTGCAAGTAGTAAAAAAATATATATATATTTTCATTTATAAATGAAAAAGATGGTAATTTTTTTGAATTACATAAAAAAAAGAATTTTTATTTTTAATTATTATTCTTTATGATCAAGACGTCACACATATATTATGCAATAATTAATGCAATAATAATTATTAGAAAAATTAAAGAAATTTACCTGAAAATACCTATAGTTTAACATTTTTGAATGTTCATCATATCTTCATTTTGCAAGCTGAAAAATTATAATAAATTAAAAATGTGTATAGAAATGTAAATATTGACAAAACATAAGTAATTATTTTAAATAATAATAAACAAAAAATTTGAAATTTGAAATAAATTTAAAATAATAATAAATAAACTTGATTGATGGGATCTCCCTTTTTGTACATTAATTTACAATTAAAATATGTACAGAAATTGAAGCTAGATAATGACATTATATTTTTTATTTTTATTTTATTTATTACATATATTACGGCAACAGTAACCTGATTAGCCTAACTAATGGTTCAATACAAAATAAGAAAAAATTAATTCTCGCAACAAGGGTAGAAAAGAAAAAGTATAATTAAAACATTGTAACAATAAATCTATACAAGAGTAAAACTTAACGAAAAACCAATGACATCAAGTTGGAGTCTCACAATCTGTTGGCAAGGGATGCGACCGGTGCCTGACTGGCGTTGGATTCCATGTATGAGATAAAATTGAGTTTAATGTGCTAAGATAGAAAAACTATATCATAGTTTAATTTAAATCTAGGCAAAGAACCAGCAGCAATAATATCCCCAGGTATGGAGTTTCATTGATTATATATATGTATTATATTATTATATAATACAAAAATTAAAAAAAATTTATTACATACAATAACGACTCCTAAGAAATGAGACTAACAAGATTATAACTAATAAGAAATGTGTTCCCTGCTGCAAAAAACTATGTAGGATTCCTACGTAGTAATCCTACATAGGAAGCCTACTTAGGATCCTAGGATTATGACAGTTTCCTACCCAGTATTATTGAATCCCACATAGGAATTGTTACAGAATCCACCACATAATTATTACAGAATCCCACATAGAAATAATTATATCTAGGGAACCTACGTAGTGTTCAGACATCCACAAGCCTGCGTAGAATCCCACGTGGGAAATATATATATATAATGGCGTTTTCGAACAACTGGTTGAATTAATAAAGAATGCACTTATGTGAACTGAATTGTCTGTCCTTTATTAATTCAACCAGTTGTTCGAAAGTGAAGACGCCATAAGAATCCTGCGTAGGAAACTGCCATAATCCTACGTAGGATCCTAGGTAGGCCTCCTACATAGGATTACTACGTAGAAATCCTTTGTAGTTTTTTGCAGCAGGGTTTGCAATATTATCATTATTTTACCCATCAGAGGTACTGGCAAACATCCTTTTTCGTGTCCTCGTCACAAAAAGTGTACCATTCCTATCATCGCCGAGAAAAGAAAATTTCCCTTTTTTTAATAATTATGCAATTCCTACATTATTCTAAGATAATGTAATTTATAGTTTCACGTTTACTCTCTTCCATTCAATTTTCTTCAAACTCCGTATCATTTCCACGTATGACATAAAAAATCTAATTACAAATTCTATCAATTTCAGCTATATCTTGTTTTGTTATATTGAAAAAAAAATGCTAACAAATAAAACACCATTTTACTAAACAGTTTTTCTTTTTGTTGTTTTTGAGATCTAATGTAAACAAAAATTCGATTGTTTTTATAATATCGTTTTCATTGTTCGATTCATAACTTTCTCTTTTATCGACTGAAGGTAACGAATTTGCGACTGATCGACGTAACAAGATTAAGAAAAATGTCAATAACACTTGCTCACTTGATCTTTTGAACTAATTAAATAAATAAATGAAGAAATTTAGTATTTCAATTAGATAAACGATTAAAATAATTGTAAATATATATATATGTAAGTGCATGGTAAGTCATATAACGTAAGTACGAACAAGTTAAATTTGATAAAATTGCTCACATTCATCTGGACAGGTTATATGGTTTTCCCATTTCATTTTTTATTTAGTTGATATTTAGTTGATGAAATTGGATCAAGATTGAAGTATCATTAATTTACTTATCTTTGTTTACTATTAATAATTTAGACTTTCAAATATAAAAATAAAATTTAAAATCCTACAACAAACTAATAGCGAAATCTTACATTATTTAAAAGACAAATTTACAAACATTTACAATTGTAAAATATGAAACAAATTAAAAAGATGGATTATATTGATGTAATTATTTATAGTTACAAATACATGTTTTCACACAGGCCTATTCGCACATAACTTGAGTGAATTTGTAAGTACGACTAAAAATTTGTAATTGCATTTCTTTGTAGTATCTCAGATTCTATATTTAAGTCTGAAAGTAAATTATTTACATTAAGATTTTAACAAATAATAAAATTTAATAAAAAGTATGGGGAAAAAATCTAAATTACTCTAACTAAATCCTAGTAATAAAAAAGCGCTAACAATTTTGTCAACGCAAATTTTTACGTATAAAAATAAACTGTTATTTCAAATAAGTGACAATTTTATTACATTGAACTTAAATCTTGCAAATAAAATATTGTTTATCTTCAATTTTCAGAAGTAAATAAAACAGACATAAAAAAAGGACATAAATATCAGAAAAAATGGTCAGAATAGATCTTAAAGCAATTCGTAAAAGAAATGTCTTGTATGACAAACTGCATAGAGGTTTTGTGACTCTAAGTTTAACTGCCACATTTCTTGGTTTCGTTGCTTTAACATATCGTACATACGATTACCTCGTTAATATTAGGCCTATAAAACAAGGAATCGTGAAGCAAAAACATGAGGAGCTCCTCAAAGAAGGAAGAAGTACAGAATTACTGACTGATGACATGCTGAAATCTTAATTTAGAATTAAGTCAATTGTAAATAGGAAAGTATAAAAAAATAATAAAAATTGTATCATAGAATGTCTAAACGAAATTATTTATTTATAACCATATTGAATATTCATTTTTTTTATTCGTATATACCGATCAGTCAATTGCACAGAAAAGAAATCATGATGACCATACAAATTATACATAATTACAAAGCAAATTTAGTAAAATAGAAATAAAATAATTAAATAAGCACTCAATATCTAATCAATCAAGTTGTGTACAAGATGGATCTTATCTTTTAATCAAATCCAAATATCGCAAGATTTATTTTTAATTATTCCAAAATTGAAAGAATGCGTGAAAGGGGATAATAAAAAAAAACATGATTTAAAATTATGTTTGTTGAAAAATGCAGAAATATTTATTTGTTCGTCATGAATACGAAAGAGTATGGACATTGTCGACACCTGAGTATTACAATTTCTCCGTCCCTTTTTAGCAAAAATTATCTGTATTTCATTTTTTTGTAGTTTTTGTGCCTTTAGAAATTGTCCAATCAATGTACAGTCTTAAACATTATAACATACAAATACGGGGTATAACTGGCAGCGATCAAGATGAACACATCACAAAAACGTACATCATACAAATTACTATTAACAATATAGATATAACAGAAAGGGAAGGGGGATATGATATTTACATCGAGAGGAAAATGTCTGATGATGCGAAATTACAAGTTGATTCTAATTTATAAGGTTGCTACATTCGTAATTAAAAATATATTCATGATTTTCTTCCAAAGTGTAAAAGTAATGAAATTACACAAAAGCGACATAAGTTCTAAGTTTCTCTAATTGTTTTTTTAATATATAATATATATATTTATAATTACTTACAAGCTAATGGGACATTTACAAAAAAGGACGCTGATTATGAAAGTAATGAGAATGTACAAATCAATTAGCTGAAACTAAAATAAACTAAAGTAAACGTGCCTATTTTCATAGGTCTTCCTAATTTTATATAAATTTATATATAATATATATAATTTATATAAATAAATGTTCGCATACAATCAGTCAAGGTCGTCGGCACCAAAAATATAATTCGCGAAACTTCGACGACCCGTGATTTTCGTGCAGCTCGTTTTGTAAAACGAAGTCCCATTATAGATTCCCATAGTTGCGTTCAAGACACTCTATAAAACACCAAGCTGTCCAAGAATTCCGCTTGTCTATACAATTCCGTCGGAACAAAATAAAAATTGTTGTGTATCACATAGAGCCTACAATTTTATTGTTCCAACTTCGTCGTATACAATTGTTAGAAAAACAATCGTTGCATACAATCACAATCGTACACATTATTTATTTTTCCTTTTTTTTTCTTTTTTTTGTATCAACGAGTGCGTGGAATGTATTTGAAAATTCTTGCACAAATACCCCATCGATACTGATTCTTCATCTGAACGCACGAGCAGAAAAATAGAAAAAAAGTCTTTGTTTTTGTTTTCTTCATCCTCTTTCAATTTTAGAATCACTTTTCACAGTAAAAAACTTTATAGGATCAAGATTTCGCAATGAAACGGGACTTAAACGCCACTATTTGAGACCGAGCCGGGGCAGGACGAGGTGTCAATGCGCATCGACTCAATCCGCGCGACAATTTTCAGTGCCGGACCGAGTTTAATGCTCATTGCGGACATCAAGTGATCCTCTTTGAGCAACATCAACGCCTGACCATCGATCTCCTGAATTGCAAAATCTTCCGCATAATCCGCGCAACCTGGCAGATTGCGGATAAAATCACACACTTCGTTCACCTGAAATACATATTAACATTTACTTTTTAATTAAATGAATTAAAATTCTGATAGTTATTACATAGCAAACAGTGAGTGGCTTCACTTGAAAAAAAAAAAAATTCCAATAATGTATGTTCTTTCATGTGATATGGATTTTCTTTCTACATGTGAAAGGAATTAAATACTTAAAAAACGAAAGAAAGAAAAAAACAAGTGTTTCTTAAGAACTTAAATACATCAATAGTAACAAGAATTTAATTTTTTTTCTTTGCTTAATAGACTCAAGCCTCATAAAAAACATTTTCGGACCAGTATTTCCCCTTACTGCAAACAATTAAATTACTGGAAACAATTAACTTTAATTTGTAATAATTGCATCATTTACTTTATAGAGGCTTGTTTTAGTCGGAGATTCAAGTATATTAACAATTTCATAGAAAATTGAATATAAATAAAGTTTGAAAAAGAATCTGAAACTAACGGTCCATTTAACAGGATTGATTGTGGGGATGTCGTCGCTAGCCGCAGGGGAATTTGCGGGTAATAACAGCTTCTCCTCGCCATTCTTTTTCAACATTTCATCCTCTTTGTTCTTTTGATCAGTCTCCATTTCAGTCGCCCATTGCTTCTCTACATTGTCTCCGCGGTCTGTTATCTTTTCTCGCTTTTTACTAAAATAATGAATTAAAATGACATCAGTTATTTCATTTCAAACTTGCTTTATTTTTTGTTTATTTCTATGATTAATTTATAAATTATATATATATTATGCAAAAATTTTGAGAATTTCAGGTGTACACACACTGCAAACTTACGGTTCAATTTGAAGTGTTAATAATTGATTTCAAATAAAACAATTTATAAGCATTAAATTTATAAAAGTTTTTTTACAGAGCATTAATTCGTTAAATTAACTGAAATATTTATAAAATGATCACGAATAAGTCGAATATTCTCAAGTTTTTATTTAATAAAGCAAGAACTAATAATTTGTTACTAATAAACGATTAATTTAACTGATTTATTAATTGTATTAGACAATTCTGCTTAGATCTTAATTGGTTTACGTACAGAAATTAACAAGCTTTCTAAACACAAACAAAATAATTTGCCAACGCACCTCTTCGCACAGCTGGTTGAACAGAACCTTTTGTCCTTCCTAATTTTGCCACCTTGCTCATCTAAAGCGTTGCCGCAATTTTCACACTTCGGCGACTGCGAGCCATTAATATTTTGTTCCACTGGATAATTTGGAGCGTGTTTCTTTTCTGCGTTTAAATTCAATTGCATTAATTATATGCTACATTTAATTTGTTTTTAAACAGTTTTTGCAACTAGTATGAGAACAAAAAAAATAAAAAAGAAGAAGAAAGAACGTATTTTGACATTGTACGTAGTAAAAAAAAAAAAAAAAAAAAAAAAAAAATAATAAAAATAATACTTACTAGGTGGCTCGTCATTTTTATTATCCTTATCTAAATTATTTGCAGCGTTCCTCGTTGATGAGTTGTTAGTTTCCAAGCCAAAGGAACCGTTGAGCGAAGATCTATTCACCGCAAATGGTTCTGAAGCTGTGAATTAACGAAAAAAAACTTCATTTATAAGTGTTTTCATAAAAAAATTATGTGACTGATGATCAATGAAAAGTATTTATCAAATAAGATAAATTTAATGATTAACAGCCAAGCAACTAATTTATCATCGAAGGCACCTTCTTGGATAACGAATCCTTCGATGACATGGGTCAAAACCTGTGGTTTGACCATCGCTTTTGGCGGCGTCTGCTTATTTATGTTGTGCGGCATTGAAGCTGCGTTAGCGGAGTCATCGCACACGCCGTTCGTGATTGAATTCACCGCGTTCGCCAGACCGGTCAGTGGATTTGTCATGGACTTATCATCCTTAGTAGCGTTTTCCTCTGACTTCGTATTCGATTTCGACTGATCTTCTGCGAAAATTTCATAAAATCACAATTTCCGTTATAGCTAAATATCATAATAAAACTATCAAGAAATTTCTTTTTTACTTATCACCTCATTTCCTTCTTAAAAATTTCAAAATATTTATTACACATTTGTTCTTTCCTTTTGTTTTTGTGTTCCCTAGTAAGTATTTTTAATAAGTAAATGCATTTAATATCTTTATTCATTTGAAATTTTTGAGTATCATATGTTAAATGTCAAAGATTATGTTTCTACATGAATATTATAATACAGAACAATAAAATTCTAGGTTGTTGAAACAAAAATTATTAAAATTTTGTAAAACAAATATACGAAAATACTAAAAGGCAGAATATGCTATATTGTAATTGTGTGATTATTACCAATTTACTATCTTACAACGTTTATTGATTAAAAAACTATTTAGAAATTTAAAACGGAGTAAAAAATTGTACCAGAAGTGTCCATAGACGTTGAAGTATCGTCTGCGCCAGTGGCGCCCTCTTTCTTGATGTCATCATTGTTATTATTAGAAGCAGGGGGCGGCACCGGCGGCGGTGGCATAAGCGCGCAGTCATCTTGACCGCGTGCTAAGTCAGTTGAGGTGTCCATCGGCGTAGCCGCTTGTTGCGGTGGCGCTGGTGTCGGCGCCGGCGGTGGCTGCTGCGGATCCGCTGACTGTGGTGTTGCGATTGGTAATGCCTGCACCGGTGCCCCGCTTACTATCTGGTTTCCGATTATTGTTGGATTCAAAGTCTA
This sequence comes from Aradophagus sp. ZL-2020, assembly GCA_022817685.1. Lineage (NCBI taxonomy): Eukaryota > Metazoa > Arthropoda > Insecta > Hymenoptera > Scelionidae > Aradophagus > Aradophagus sp. ZL-2020. The sequence goes on from JABFOV010006303.1 coordinate 7,590, forward strand.
GCAATCGAAAGGTTTTCAATACTTAATCAGTTATATACATAACATGTTGGAAGTACGAACTTGCATAAAAAAGTATCTACATTTTCTGGTATAAGTTGCAGTGAAATGTGGAATAGGAAATCTAGCAATCATTTCTCTGGTAAAAACGTGCATAACAATGAGCTCGCACAAAAATTGATCGACTATCAACAAATTTGTCATAGGATTCTACGATCATAATAATATATTTGTTTTTGAATGTTATTTATATAAAATATCATCTTCTATTTTATCACTTTACTTTATGGTTCTTATGATCATTTTAGTTCAAAATGTGACATTGGATGACGTATTAAAAGAATTAATATTTTCAATCTCAAATCATTTTGTATTGTTTAAATTGTATAAACTTTCTACCAGAATTATCATTGCTTCAGAAGTTATTACTGATGAAAGAATGCATGAAATGGACACAATATTTTTTAATTAAAAAAAAAGTTTTTAAATGATATTATAGTATCTTACAGGAAGCTGCAGTTGTTGCACACTTTGCATTTGTGGCTGCTGCACTTGGTTCATTTGAAGAGCTGCCACTCCGACGCCAACACCACCCATCGACACGACGGGCATGATGGGTCGCTCGTTGCCCAAAACCACGCCCGATTGCTGCTGCTGCAGCGCCATTCCAGCTTTTTCAACAAAATAAAATTATATGTTAGTGAATGGAAAAAATGTTGAGATCTGTAATATGAGAATGAACCAAAGAAAGAAAGGAACCAAAGAAAGGAAAAAATATAAGCAATGAGATTGAAAGCTGCAGTAATTGATGAGCTGAAACACTTCATATCAGAACTGTCATCTAGTTGAGAGTTTCACATAAATAAAAAGACAGCTGTTAAATTATTGTCAATGTAATCGAATGATAATAATCAAAATACTAGCAATTTGATAGTGATAATGCTTGATCTTAATAAAGCAAAGCTAAATTATAAATTTACATCGATTGAATAAATGATGGTTATCGTTTGATAATTTAAAGCTGATGTGAAAAGCAAATTCCGTTCGGGAGATGGTAAAATTAAATGAATGTGGAAAAATTAGTTACAAAACAATTGATGACAAATGATAAATGGATGTCAACGAAATGAAGCAAGTTGTGTTTTTATGGAAAGTAGCATGTAAATTATATCAAAATAAGAGAAAAGTTGTCAAGTTCTTGCATAAAGTGTTACAAATTATTTAGAACTATTTAGAATTATTTAGAGGCGGTAAAGGAAAGATCTAATTTCAAATATGACAAGAAATACTGAATGTATTGTACTTGATTACGAATTATATTAAATAACACAACATTAAAATATTATAGAATAAGAATTTTTTAAGAATAAATGCATTTGTTAATATTTTATTTTATAATAGTGAAGATAACATTATTAAAATAACTTTTCTCTATGAAAAATTGTGAAAAGTTTAGTTTTGTTATACTTGTCACAAATCATATAGTTTACTTCATGAGAGTTTTTAACTCATTTATTTGAAAAATTTACATCTTATTATTTAGTACTATATCATCCAGTACTTGAGGTCAACGTTATATATGGTGAAGCAGGAAAAAATGAAAAGAGAGACAAAATTTTACGTGGTCATTTGACATATGCAGTTCTTTTAAATAAATTGCGAAATGTTGAAGAGTGGAAAAATAATAAAAAATGATAAAATTTGTTGGAGAACAAATTTTCGTACCAATCTATAGTAAAACCTAGAGCAGTGAATTGAAATTTCAATGTATTGTTTAACAAAAAGATAATTTATATTAATTGCAATTCAGAGGATTGATCTGCTAAAAACAATATGTTATATTTATCAACCAACTGTGTATCAATACTTTGCACAAAAATTCCTTACTTCGCTTACTAATTTTGTTGAGAGTCGTATGCTCATTTAGTAAAGATGTCGTATAAATTTGAATAGGCCTAGCTGATTCTTGGATTTATAAAATTTGGTACACTGAGTAAAATAAAATATAACAATTTGCAGATTTGCTGAGAAGAAAAAAAATGTAGCGTAACATAAAACGAATTTTACTTTGATAATTTGGTAGTGAAATACTTATTTTTTGAAGAAAGTTCTACAATACTATGAACATTGTTATTCCTCAGTGTATAAAATTCTACTCAAAATTATTGAGTTGGAATGGCATATTTTAGTATGCATACTGAATGCACTAATAGCGTATAAAATTTGTAATTTTTGCTCATTATTGTACTAGTAGAATCTTAAGGCCTTTCTATAACAAGCATAGACATTGTTTTTTCATATGTTAGTAAGTTATAAAAACAAGAATAAGATTCTTTAAATAATATTTAGCTGTGTATCAATCCATACAATTTTCTAGTTGATTAATAGAACTTAAATTCGGTTCTTTTTTACAATAAATTAATTTAAATTGCAATTTGATTTCACCAAACAATAATTTACTATAAATTGACAAACAATGTTTATCGAGTAACAAAAAATTATCATTTCCTCTTATTTTACCACTTGTCTTAACACTCAGAGAAACATATCTTGCTGTAATGATATTTTTGTTTTCAAAAGTAATATTTTTATTTGCCGTGTCATTTAGTAATTATGGTAAGTCCATTTAGTAAAGTCGATCAAAATTTCATTGATTTAATCAAATGTTCAGTTGGTTAAGCATCAACCCTAGAATTTAGATGGTTTGATGAAATCTTATCCTTAATGTGATTAATATGGAAAATGGAATACATGATTTGCAAGCATAGTGATATTTGTCTCTGCGTGTGGTTGGCAATTTCACCGCAAGGCGGACTCGTGTCAATGGACCACGCAAATGAAATCGGATAAGAACTGGTGATTGTACCCATGATGGGCTTGGGCTGGATCTGCTGCTGGGCGGACTGCTGATTCTGGGCCTGCTGTTGGTACTGTTGCTGGATCTGTTGCTGTTGCATGTGATGCATCTGTTGAATGAAGACCTGTTGGTGTTGCGGTATTGTTTGCGGCGGCGCCTGCATGAGGCCGGCCTTAGTTTGTTGCGCGGCGTAATTCGTTTGTTTGTCCGGGGCGAGAACGGGCATGGGCGAGCCGGTAGGTGGCGTTGCGGCGCCCGCCGCGGGCGGCGCCACGCTCGCCGTTACCTTGGCCGAGCTCGCGGACGGCTGCTGCTGCTGCTGCGTCGGCTGCGGCATGGCCGCCTTGGTCTGGTTGGCCGCGTCGGCCTTGGCGGCGGCGGCCGCCGCCGCCGCCGCAGCCGAGACC
>JABFOV010006304.1:0-10850 GCA_022817685.1 Aradophagus sp. ZL-2020
ATACAGATGCCTGCGTATCACATTTGGTCATATCTTGGTAAAAAAAAAAAAAAAAAAAATTTTTTATTTTTTTTTATTTTTTTTTAAAATTTTTTTTTATTTTTATTTATATTCTTTTTTTTTTTTTTTGATTTTTTATTTTTTTTTTTTCTTTTTTTTTTAAATTTTTTTTTTTTTTTTTTTTTTTTTTTTTTTTTTTTTTTTGTTTTAATTATGAATACGATTTTATACGGTACCCGTTTATATTCGTGCATACACACGTAAATAATATTGATTTTCAATTGTCATAATTAGACGGATTAAGAGTAAAATATTTCTGCTTCAGGTATACTGGTATAGATGAATTTGTTTTTCTTTTTTTAATAAATATCAGTAAATTAATCTTGAGTTGGTAAATTATTGTTTTATTATTGTCTCGTAAATTGTGAAATTAGAAAAATTAAATAATTAATTCGATCGCCGAAATTCCGTCTCTTAAAATTATGAAATCGTTCCGACGTTACACATTTTTTTCCTTAATTTTTGACACCTTTTAACGACTGCTTGAGGAAAAAATATCGTCTCTTCCAGAACGTCACGAAGTCGCTAATGAAAATCGTAAATTCCGAGACCTTATTTTTTGCCGTGTACCTTCGCGATTATCATATTTCTGTCTTAACACAAGAACAATTCAAAATTTATTTGCACGCCGAACTTGACACGTTCGATTCGTCGATCGGGCGATTGGATGATTGACCCAATAACGCACGGCCGATTGAAAAATACGACCCCGCTAATTCTCGAATCATAATTTCCCGGCTCGTGTCGTTAATTCTTCGCGACATAATGGGTCTATTTTGGCGGATGCCTCGTCCAGTCCGATCATCAATATCGATCCATCGTTAATCGGTTTATCGGTCAAACGCTCGCGTGTAAAAAGTGCGTCATTGTATATCGTTATTGATTCATTATTATATTAATTATATTCATTATTATTATATTCGTTTTTACATTGATATATTTTGAATTAAATCTATTACATTTAAACGTTTTTATCTCAAAAGTAAGTAAATGAGAATTGCTACCACATTAATTTATTTTTGCAATTCAATATATTCATAATATTTAAAATTGTCTACAATTTCTTAGAGACGTTTTATGCAATTTAGATGAAAAAATTTGACTTCACGTGACAAGCGTATAATTCGTTGCGTGACGTTCGAGCTTAAAGTCAAAAACTTGATTCATTCGAACTCGAGGACTCCAAATCCGCCGTGAAATGGTATCGCAACAATAGCTGTTTTTCCATCGGCAAATAAGCCGCGAGGATGCCTCACCTGGGAAGGAGTTGGCGCCCGCGATCAGCGCAGTCGCGAGCAGCAGCACTTTGAATCCGGAAAGCTCCATTTCGATCCGTCGGACGAAAGCTCCGCAGGCGAATGTTTTCCTTGTCGCGTTGGCAAGCAAAATACGAGGCACAAATCGAGTTCCGCTTCGAATGCTAAGCCGCTCGGCGTGAAATCAAGGTCAACGTTTGGCACGGCAAACACGTCGGGAGAGTTGCTCGGAAATCGCGATTACCGTCTGACTGAGGCGCGCTGCGCTCGTCGCGCTATAAGTGCGCGGCGGCCGGTCGGCCGGCCAATCGCGGCCGGCGATTTTCCCGGCGCGCCGCCGGTGCTGACCTCTCTGACGATTCGAGGCGAACGCAAAAAGAGCCGCGGAAAACGCGTTGCTTTCATTTCTTTTTTTTTTTTTTTTTTTTTTTTTTTCCATTCATTCGCATTCACAAAGACATCGATTATGCTCGCGACTTTGGCATTTGAATATCTTTGACGTGGATTTCGGGAATGATTTATCGCGGCACTGATTTTTCGAGAAGAACAATCGCCGAGGGGGATCGGGCAATCAAAGGGCGCGCATGTCGGAAAAATATTCCCGGCAGCTGGAAAGGAAAATTGTCTTATCTTCATAAATTTCGCGACGCAAGTGAGGGAATTTAGCTCGGCTCTTACGGCCGGGACCGAGGCAAAAAGAGGAGCGCCGAAACGGCCGGGAAATCGACTGTTTATTTTGCGGGCCGAAATTATTCTTGAAAAAGAGTCGACTGGGAATTCCGCGCGCTAAGGTTACAACAAGTTTTATTGCGCGCGCTCCGGATGAAAAGTCGGCGGGAATTGTTAAAATATTGTTGCAAGTGAAATTCGATTATCGCTGTTAAATAAACATCGACGCGCTTTTCCTCTTTGTTGGCCTTTTTTTCTTTTTGACTCGCTTAATGCTTTTGTTATGATTTTATGTGTAGTTAAAGGGCAAGTAATTTGAGTTACAGGTTTTTTCGATTTTCTCGCTTTTTCGGCCGGTTGTTCTACGGGGCAAAAAGGAAAATGTTAGCGGCATACAATTCTTTTGCATAAGCATAGAAATCGATTTTGATTTATATTTGACAAAATATCGATATTGAATAAAATTGTAGCAATATACCACTTGATTTGACGCAAAATGCTTGGTAATACTTGTAATAATAAACATATTAATAAAGCACATTTTCGATGACATCGTGGTAGAAAAGCCAGCATAACACGGTATCAAATAAAAATGCGTTTTTCAAATCGAACGTCTTTCATTAGCGCAGTGTTCTTCAAAGCAACGTGCTTTTGCTGAAACAATGGTCAACGTCAAAAGCAGATCGGCGAAAAAAATATAATGGAACGACGGTTGCATTGCGATGGCTTCTCGCTAAAGAGTTTAACAAAAACGTTACGATACGGCACAGTGGAACAGGGAGATCGGATTATGAAACGAATCTCCTGATACGGCGGCGTAAAAGTGAATCGATGGGATTAGAATTGCGCCGATGATTTTATGAAAACGGCCGGACGATGTCTTCGACCAAGAAAACGTTCGACGCGACAGCTCCGTGAGAAATCGGTTGCACCGGGCGATACAGTCGGAGACAAAAATAAGAATTGGAATCAATGCACATTGCACGCCGGGGAAGTAGTAAAGTTTATTTGCGCCGGGCGATATTATTAGCGGCGATATGGAACAAGTGGCTATCAGTTTGCGGCGGCGGAAAAGCGGAAGAAAATAAAAGTGCAGGGGGAAAAAGTGGCACGGTCGTAAATAGACGAATTGTCATTAAGGTCCGAATTTTGAAAGTTTAATTGCGATGCTGCGGTGGTGTCCGCGTAACGTCGGTGTTTTCTAAATCGTTTTCTAAGCGAGTGTTTCGTTTAGGAAACTTCGAGAACTCGTTACACCTGCGAGATGAAACGAGCTGCAGTCTCAGAGCCACGTTTTCATTGATACTTGCGATACTTGCAAGTCGGCTTCTTCATAATATTACAACACGTCGTCCAAGTTCATTTTTTCATTCGTTTTTCTCGTTTGAGAATACGTTGGCGAAGATATTTAACGTTGAATCATACGCGAACGTTTCGCGTGAGATCTAGAATTAGATTTCACGTCAAATCTTATCTAAAACATACAAACTGTTATGTCTTACGGTGGATTCTTTTTTGGATTTTATTATCTTCAGTCAGACCGAACATTGGATGTAATTTTGTTTTAACATGATAAATATTTTTGAAGCATATTCCATACGATCCATAGAAAGGTTTTCCTGTTTTAATTAGATATGTAAATAAAGTTGTGAAACACATTAAATATATTTCGCATTTCACAGTAAGAGATAAAAAGTTCATTGAGGCCACTTCATTTCAATTAAAACAACTAAACAACTTAATGTGATTCTGAAAATAAAGTTTTATGTCGTTTTCGGTAAATATTTCTCAACCAAATTAGTAATTAAAGTGTTTCAAAAATGTATTTACAAGTAATAAAAACGTATTTAAAACAAACTAGCTCACCCAGTGTTGACGACGGCCGTCCACTTACTTCAAATAACGTTTATTAATATAAATTAATACAGTAAACGGATGATATTGTGGACGTGTGTCAAATCGGAAGACAACTTGACAATTTAATCCAAAACGTCATTTTGATTTGATAACTTCACAGCATTGAAATAAAACTTTATCGAAATTAAGCGAGGTAAATATTCGAGTTGCGTAATAAACGTGTTAAAATAATCTAAAACTAAGGCGTGAATTTCAAAATGCTCTTGACTTGCGTTGTTAACTCAATTAAGAGCATTTGATACTGATTTAACGTGGGTATGACAGATTTAAGCGCAGCGTGCGATAGTGACTGACCATATCAGAATTAGTAATTAAACTGGTATCAATGTAATCGATACTTGAAACATATTCTAATAATAAGACAAGCGCAACAGACCTACACTTTCACGTACGTCTAAGAACGATTCACGGGTTCGTCAGATTTGCATTTCGCGTCGTCGTGTTGAAAGAAATCTCGACGACGTGAAAAATGCCATCCATTTTTCCAATGCCTTTGAGTAAACGCGGTAAAAGGGCCAATGTTTGACGATTAATATTTATTATTGACCGTATTAATCGCGGCAGAAAACATTGCGGAATTTGATCCGTGAAACGCGACGGCTTTGGAAGCCGCAGCGCCGACCTTTTACCGCGGGCACTCTGTGTGTGTTCAGCAAAGCGATTTATGCGTCACGATAATAAGCACAATGTCACGTAAGGAAGCTTCTCGCAACTTGACAAATAAACGGCCTCGTGTGAAGAGGTGCGCGCGCAATTCCTTCTCGTTTCGGTTGCAATAATTAGGGGCCAGGTGAATTCGATTGCAACGCTTTCCAATTCGTTTTGTATGCACCGAAGCGGCCGGGGCTTTAATTAAACGGAAACTTAACGGCCGGACTCGTCATTCGTGCCGAAAGATACGAAAGAAGCAGCGAGCGAACAATCGAACGTCGGGCAGACGCGATCGCGCTCTAAAGACCCATTGACAATTTGTTATTTTCTTTAATTGCCGCGCCGTCACGGCAATTAAGTCCGCTCGGCGGGCCCAAGCATAATCGCGCCCGAAATCATGCCATTGTTAACTTTATTACGCCGGACAACATATCGCAATCAATAATCCGTTCGTTCCGGGAACACAACTTTTTACTTCGACAAAGAAGATTACTTTGTTATCGTTCTCATATATAATAATGATAATGACAGCCTGGGAAAATAAATTGCAGGACTAACGATTTCAATCGCGTTGCTTATGGACTGAGAAGAAAGAAATTCCATAAATTGCAGCAAGAACAATTTGCGGACGCAAAGAGGTCTTTGTCGTAAGGAGTAGCATGCAAATTTCGAGGTTGCGTAATCGGAGTTTTGTTATTTATGTTTTTCCAATTGTTTAAACAGTCTGTCGCCAATTTTTGTTCGTTAGTGCTTTGCTACTGTTTTGCGAGAAAAAAGAGAACAAAAGATCGAGGGAGAAATTTCGTCTCGCTGGAAAACGAGCGAATTCGAGGAAAAGGAATTGTTAACTGATTCAAAAAAAAGACGCGTCGTCGGGCGTGAAAAAACAAGTTATTAAGAAAATCGATCGCCGGTCAATGTTGGTTGGAAAAAGGGGGCAAAAAAAGCATTTCCAACGTCATCGAGTCGCGAATTTCCGTGGAAAAAGCTCTTGCGTCAGCAAATTTTTGCGTTGGAACCAGCAATTATTTTGCCGGCGATACACGGGAGCGTTCGTCGTGCGTAAAGCAATCTCGCATTCCTCGGGAAAAAAGGAGACCGTGTCATTACGACATTCGACGTGTAAATTCTTGACCGAAGATTTATAACGGGCTCGCGTCCGTGAAATAAATTTCACGATGACTCTCGTGCCGTTGAATTTCGGCGGAAAAAGCTCGGCCACGCGGCTTCATTTATTCATCCCGTCGTTTCGCCGTCGGATCAATCAACATTATTGTTTCGTCGTGCCGACATCGGAATTCGCGTCAAGGAACGCGGGCGCCAAAGACGGCGGCTGTTCGTTTGCCAACGGAAATACGGGCGACGCTCGCGGAACGTTATCGGAATGGTCCGATACGTCGGGCGTATCGCTGATTGGATTGGAAACGTTTCACGAGCATTCTCGGGACGTTTAACATGGAAAATTTCACGCGACGATGCAGTTAACGTGGAACGTCTCGGGGGACCAATCGCCGGGCACGTTCGTCGCGATCGGCGGCTTCGGTCCAATAACGCGCCGCCCAGGTAGTTGCGGTCCTTCGTTTCGGCATACCTGCTTTAAGCTAATAACCCAAGTGGGAGCGAGCGAGACCGAGCGACGGCGGCGCCGTCCTAACCTCGACTGGATTAATTTAAAGGCCGCGCCGGTTAAAATTTCATATCCGGGCTCCTCCCGCGATTCTCTTTTCAGTTTGCCAGCAGACATGGCAATCTTTTCGCCGGCATTTTTCTGCCATTATACCGCGCGCATAACTTTGAAAGATGATAGTGGGAGAAGGATGTTTAGTTGGAAAAGTTAGGGAGAGAGGCACGGCGGATAAGATAAGTAGGAAAAGTTAAATAAGTCATTCTTTTCCGGCTCGGGGTGCGGCTGGCTTCGTCCGCACGGTCGGGCCAACATATTTACGGCTGCGATCAAAAGTACTCCAAGGTTTTATTGGTAATCGGACGAACGGCAGTGAAAACGCGGCGTTCGAATTTGAATAATCCAAGTGTGACGAGCCTAGACCAGGGTGGCCACTTTGGGAAACCTGGAAAAGTCAGGGAATTTTACCAGAAATCAGGGAAAATTAAAAAGGTCAATTACAAATCATCAAAATGTCACAAATAACTAAAATTACGTCCACTAATTTTTTCATATCTCATTTCGCTTTATTTTGTATGTATAAAAATATGCATTGCTAAAATGAATAACAGTTTTTGATGATCATTTCTTAATATTATAGAAACAAATTCTTACATATTCATACATATATTCAAATATATCAAATTGTTTCATCAAAAAGTCAGGGAATTTTGTTTTATAAAAATAGTGGTCACCCTGATAGACGAACATAGTTGGTATAATACCTGGACGAAATCGATCGCTTATAATCCAAGAACGAGAAAGTTGGTCGCATGATTTTCATTCAACGATTGCCATTGTATAAATTATTTTTTTAACGGGACAAAAGTGATCCGGGAATTCGGAATTAACGGCCTGGTCCGAAGAGTAACGGGCAGCGCAGGTTTGCTCGCGCTCAATACTGGAATCAATGGGACAACACGTAGATGAATATTTGTCATGTACATTGACGAAAATAAATTGTTCCCCTGATAAAGTCGCTCGTAATTCGAGACGATTGTGCGGATAGACGGTACCCTCTTTGTGCTGAAATCGCGCCGTAATTGATCCTCCGTGCGACGGTTGACATTACAAACTTCCTTTCTTGGAACTGATGACTCGCACCGTTATAAAGTATAAGTCGTCGACCGAAACGCGGGTAAATAAAAGAAAATGAATTGGAGGCTTCTCACGGTGATGGTTGGAGGCGACTCCTCGCCCGCCTATACACGGAAACCTGATCATCTTCGTTACAAATATTCAATCCGGAGTCGGGTGAATTTCGATTGACTGGCGCCTTTATTCTCTGAAATCGTTTGCCAAGTGAAAACAAATTTGCCTCTCGTGCATTATGTTCAATTGTTATAAGTGTGCAATATAAATATTTATGTACGCGCAGTTGTCTGAAGTCAATCGTTAAAAGTTTAATTCATTCGTTTGCGTAGTACAATTTTGTCGCTCCAACGTAATTTATTTCATAGCTCGAATGAACGTTGGATTTATGATATCCGAAAAACAAATTCTTCGAAATTGTTTTACTTTTATTTGTTTGCTGAACGCGATTCCATTCCGAACGGTTTCGTTGTGAAATGCGCTATTGAATATATATCTGAAAACTGTTTTAATAAGGACACAATAGTAGTCTTGAGCAGTTGAGAGGCAATGATACACCGTATAATCATGAAACCGTTGGGCAAGACATCTGCGATCACAATGCTTATTTTCCGATACAAACATTCGCCATTATACTTACTTCCAACTGATTTGCCTTGATTTATACACAAATGATCACGCACAATTTAATATGATCACTTTTCGCGCCGAAATTTATGACGTTATTTAGGAAGCGTTATTTATAGCTCGTGAATCATATAGTTCTCTTCTTCTCCGCGACGCTTTGAAAATAAAGTTGAAGCGTTCGGTGATAAGGGCTTACTGCTTCCAGAAAAGCAAATAAAATATGTGACACAGCGTGTGTATTATGCGCCGCTGAATGTGTATGCGCGAATCCATTACCTAACTCGATATTGTACGACGGCTCATGTGTGAACGTACAGAATTTTTCAATAGCGTAGTCTGAAAAAAGGGAAGGGAAAAAAAGGAGATGCCTAATATCACTCTTGTATGCATAGAATTCTTCAATACAGAAAAATGTCTCAAGGCCGAAGAACACGAATATCCCAAAGCAATCCGCATAAATACGTACATATTAAAGAGCGAGAAGAGGGAAATATTGTTCGCCCGAACCAAGCTGATGTATCGAGAAAGTTCATATATTTGCGTCATAATAAGTACTCCAGTTTCCGCGCTTCTCTGTTTATTTCATTAAACATATTCCTATCGAAATCATCTTATCGAAAATAAAATAATTGAATCTTCTCTATTGATGAATAATTGAATTTCTAAAGTATTAATATATTTATTTTACGAAAAGTAAAATAAATCAAATAATTGAATCTTCTCTATTGATGAATAATTGAATTTCTAAAGTATTAATATATTTACTTTACGACAAGTAGTCATCGTTGAATTGAAATTAGTTAAATTTTGTTAACTCGACGAGCTGTTTTAGTGATAAAAGTGAAACGTTGAACAATGTTTGTGTTTTTACTTGACGAATATGTAAACGTATTGAAACGCAGTTGATATGACTGTGGTGAAAGAGTTGATGAGCTTAATTTCCTTACAAGTCGGACGCGAATGCGCGTGTTGGCGTGTATCATTGTGAATAACCTCAGCGATATATGTGACGCGACTTTATACGTTGCAGTTACGACAAAAACATGTCTGGTCGTTTCGATGTGCGTTTATTCGCCTTGTAATTTATAGTTAAAGTCGGTTGGTGGATGTTAAATGGACCCTCCCGGTAGAAAATATGTTTCTAGTTACAACGCACTAAATTCGTATGCAACAGCCACTCGCAAGCGTTAACTTTTTGTAATACCTGCGGTTTAATGCCCGAATTATGTACGAATTATTTTAATACAAACATGCTGACGACTTCATTTTTGATACCTCATTTGGCTGTCAAGTATACTCTTGTATATCAGAAGATAACTTCTTTCGTTGCAAAAACGTTGAAATCATTTCCGAAAATGATATGAAACTTGAATCATAAAAAGGTTGAAAGAGTAATTCAAGTTAAAAAAAAAAAAAAATACAATGTTGAGTCAAAAGAAGTAAATGTAACTTCGTATAATGCCACGAAGGAACATTTTTGAATTGGAAAGAATTGGATTTTGAACGTTGAGGTATGGTTTTGAGGAAAAAGGAAACAAAATGAAATTCAGTAATTTTCAAAAATTAAAATCATATTTTCGTGAGTGTTAAATGCCACGTAACGCAAACAAATGCGAACAAAGGAACAAAGCAATTTTAAATAACAATATTATTCCACGTCCTAGTTCCGATAAATTATCCATCGCGCGACTTTAATTCTTTTTTCGTGTTACGTAACCCCGGTAATACGGACTAACGTGACCGACACTTGAACAAATTTACGTTGAAAATGAAAATTGCGAGCAGCGGCGCGCGCTAATGAATGAAGTGACGACTTTTGATGTATCGCAATAGAAGTTATTAAGCCGCGTCAAGCATAACTTATGGATTATTGGCGGTAAATATTCCGCGATTTACGACGACCATACGTGCGTCGTCGCACTTTCGATAACGCATGCGTACGTTTGTTTTTGATGTTATTGTAATCGTGTCAAAAAGTCATTTGCGGTGACTAATCGTTGACCGACGATTTATACGGAATTAAACGGGAGTTTAATTTCCAAAGCATGGTATGATATCTTGGTTGATAATGCGACCGATTTCTGATTACACGGATAACGAGTGTCGTAAGTTCGACGTCAAATTCGTCGGTTTATCTCAACGTGTTTGTCTTATTTTTTGCTCGTTTTTCGAAATCTGTTTTCTTTTTATTATCTGCAAAGCGCAGTGTAGATAAATAATGACGTAAGAACCAAAACACAGAAAATCAAACGCGAATCGATTTATTATTCTTTCGGCCTTATTATTCTAATTACAAATGATTGTCAAAATTTGCGGTTTCTCGTGAGAATTGCAGTGATTTTGGGAACTGTCATTTAAATACTCTTGCATAACAGTTTAATTGAAAAGAAATAGAGGTAAATTTTGCTCCGAATAATTAAATTTATATGAAGACAAAGATGACGTAAAAGACAGGGAATATTGCAGTTTTTTAATTTGCCATTTGCATTCGTATTTAGTATTGCATTTGCGATTCGCAATCATTTATATAATATATATGTAGAAATAATTCCACAAGTTTAATAATACAAATTAAAAACTTGTATTTATTTGTATCAAGATTTATATTTGAGAGCACGCGAAAATAAAGTTGTTCGGGTAAACTCTCGAAAATTTCGTATCATGACAATTTTTCTCAAGGGACGTGGACACCGAAGCCATAAATATTACAATGAAACAAGAAATTTATAGCGCGAGTGTTCCCTTTCAAATATATAAATTTATTGACAACACATTTTCATTAATTTGCTCATTTTCGAGGCGCTCCCACCTGACAGCTTTATTTTCGCAACAATATTCTTCAACGCAATATTTTAATTGTATCAAGCTGGTTTATGGAAAAGTTGCAAATTTCATCGGCGCGGACTGTACACGTA
>JABFOV010006305.1:0-10847 GCA_022817685.1 Aradophagus sp. ZL-2020
ACGGCAGTCTAGAATATGCAGGTATGAGTGTGCGACGTAGCAAACGTGTGCACGTTATAGGTGTTTATGTTTATGGTGAGTCACAACGGGTGAGTTCGTGGTTGTTTTCGTTGGGAGTGTTTGTTGTGTATAAGAGTCAGTTTTTTTCCTTTTTTTTGTTTTTTTTTTGTTTTTTTTTTTTTTTCTTTTTTTTTTTTTTTTTTTTTTTTCAGTAGCTTACATTGATTTACGTAAATTTGTAATCCATGAAAATTTAATCATAAAATTTTGTTTATTCAAATACTTCTTACAGTTAATACTCAATAATCAATTTATTAATTGTTTATATGTGACACTTTACCTTCAAAGAACAAGACAGAGTAAAGGTGGAAAGGAATCTGTAGTCAAAATCTAATTTATTTCTAAATGCAATCAGCTGCACCTATATAATAAATATTTTATTTAGAAAAACAAAAATTAATAATTTATCAATACAGAGGACATGCGAAATTAGTTTTTATTTATGAACGATAGTTTACATTTTGCGTTCTTTTTTACATAAATTGCTTGTGTAATGAAATCATGATTGAGGATTAAATAATTTAAATCCGTTATAGATTCTTTTAATTGTGAGTTTCTTTCGTCTTCGTTTTTCCAATTAATTTTACATGAATCTAATAACCAGTAACTGAATATATATTTCATATAAAGAACCGCTAAATTAATAAATTATTCATAAAACGTGTTTCATATGAAACGTTATCGCGTTCATAGCTAAAAAGATTCGTGCAGTTTTGACGTATTATGTAGCGTTCTTTTCTTCAACGCGAATGTATACCGGGCAATCTAATGGCAGGGGCATTACCGCGGTGATTAAATTCCAAACACGTACGACCCCGAATCGATACAGCAATTTCTTTCGGGTAAATAAAGACATAAAAAACGTACGTCGAAAAATAAAAATAACATAAATTGTTCTAGATTGTCTTTAAACGTGATGAAATTTTGATGGCCTTTGAGATGTAATGGAAAATTGGTTTTCGCAAAAATTTGTTTTTGTGACTATAAGTTATCGAACGTTAATGAAAATGGAAAAGGTATTTCGATGAAAAGAGTTGTAGTTCGTCATATGTAAAGAAGATCGATTATAAGGCTCGTTCGATCAATTACATTCCGCGACGTTGAATTTTCAATTTGTGCAGATTCGCGCCAAGATAAAACGCCGGACGACATAAATCAAAGATCACGAAACATGTTACAATGTATGAAATATTAGATTCGTGCGAGAAATATAATTCGTTTCGAATTCATAGATGGAGCTGGGAACGCGATCATAGTTCTTGAGATAAAATGTTGCAAAAATTTATTAAGAAAATACGAAGAAAAAAAAAAGAAAACAAGAATTGTAAAAGTCAATTCAGAATCGTTTAATTCTTTGAATTTTTGATTTATTAATTGAATCTAAGTTTGATAAATATGTTTCTTAAATTGAAAATGTATTTTTCAACTTTATCATTGCAGAAAAGTATTATTTATTAATAATTAATAATACTAATAGTAATATTAATAGTTAAATTGAGTCGTTATCAAAATCAAATTTAATACCATACAACACTCTTGAAGCATTCGTTCTTTTTTTTTAACTTAAGGTTTTAAATAAAAAATTCTGTTTAAAGAATGATAGAAAGCCACTAAACAAATACTGGCAGTTCGTTAGAACACTCCCCAACTTGTCTATGCTAACAATCACAGTCAAACAAATATAATCCAGTTACAAGAATGCGTTTAGTGAAGGTGACTGTTTTCCCTACAGCTGTCTATTCACTGTCTATCTCGTGAGCTTCTACTATTGTGCGACACATAAAATATACCGGTAATAAACATAATTTTACATTCTACTTATTGTAAAACTTACAATTTTATAGTTTGATAAATGAATATTTAATATATTGTAAATTTAACTGTTATCCATTATCCATAGTTTATTATTAACTTGTCAAAACCAATTTTTTATTTTAAAGAAACAATAATATAATTTTCTTCTTAGTTGAATGCCAAAAAGTCTGCAACAAAAAATATATAATCCAAGGTAATAAATTTAACAGCCGAGTTATACTGTGAGTTATTTACGAAATTAAAAAAATTTTAAAGTTGTTTGAAAAAAATATTTAGTATGAATTTATAATGTTATAAAAAAATGAATGAATATGCTCATGTTAAAGTAAAAATGAATCAGATATTCTCATCATGTCAAATTGTGTCAAACGTAATATCACGTCGCGAAAATTTATAAATGAGTAAAGTTTATTCACTCGACTTGCAGTTGTACGACCTTTTCTACTAAAAATTCGGTTTTTTTCAGCTAGAAATAACAATGACATTAAAATGTTGTGTCCTATTTAGCTCAATAACACTTTGATTCAAGAGTTACTAAACATAAAATCGTTGGTATACGTAAAAGTCAATCACGTAGAGATACGTCGTTACTCACTATTTCGAGCATCGTTGAATATTTATGTATCCTTGCATCGAATGTTATGGCAATTTTGAACAACGAGGTAACGTAATTTTAACATCGAGTGCTCCGGTGCAACTAAGTTCACGCGTTTCTGAATATTCATACATTTACTCAAAAGTGCAATAGCAAGATATTGAATATCAGATTTTAAAAAATGTTTTTTACTTAATTATGGTGCTTTGATTGTTCGCCTTTGCTTGGAGTAAATTGAATGTATGTAATTAAGAAAATAAAATAGTAACAATAGGTAGTCATATTTGTAGTAAATCAATTGTGTTGTTTTGTAGTATTGCAGCAGATTAAAAATAGTTGCATTGAGGAACCAATTGTACATTCAAAATAACAATAGCTAATATTAATATTTTTAAATGTTTAAATGTGTTGTGATTACGTTTTTTTTAAATAACTTCATTCTTGTTATTGCAATTTCCATTAAGCAAGATGAAATATTGGATCGGATATCAAATTTCAAAAAACTTATAATTTTGCATGAAATTCGATGCAGGTGTGTAATGACAGCTTCCATCAAGGACTACATAAGTATCGAAACAATAGATATATCATTCATATTCTATAGAAACACGATCTAAAAAGAAACATCTTTTTTTGAAACATGAAAAATGAGGATAGTCGATGCCTTTTGCGCAAAGATATACATCATGTTCCTCTGCCGTTCGAAACGAAAAATACTAGATAGCCCACATTCGAATTATTTTTCATTTAAAAAAGATATAAACAGGTCGAACATTGACAATTATTTATTAATAGAAAACAATCACTCAAATTATATGAAAATTAAATGATTAATTAATGATGTTACCTTAATATTATTACATATTGTTAACAGAAATGAAATCTTACATTAAAAAAAAAAGTCGTTTTAAGAATTACAATATTTCGTAATAAAAGTGTTGTATGACAGAGTATCTAAATATTTAATACTTAATACTTAATTTTCAAAATTTACTTCAATTCATATGAAAAGTTCACATCTAATTTACCGACTTTTAATGTATTTAAAAAAATGTTTTTCGTATTGAACAAGATAAACGACTTAATTATCATCTATCAATAATTGTTTATCACGAATTAAAAAGTGTAATATTCTGAAAAATATCTTCAAAAACAAATCAGTCAAATCACGTCACAGCTAACGATGAATAATCAGCCATCAATCAATTTCCCTTTCTTTAAAACCATAATTACAAAACACTTTGGTAAAAACCGAATAAATTTCCCTCCTTTCCGGCCGTAACTTTTCCTTTCTTTTTTGTCTGCCGGCTGAAGCCAAATGTACATCGCAGGCGTAACACGATGTTCCGCGTGATTTCGTAAAGCCGAAAAGAAGGGACCGCTCGGTTGTAATCCGGGCCGGTGCGCCGTCGTGACAACGTATCTGGGTTTTTGTCCGAAAAGCGTGACACATAAGACGCCCCGGCATTGACGTAGCACGCGCCGCGCTCGCATCTGCGTGCGGTGTCGCAGCAACGCCAGCGGATGCAGGAAGTCTCTCTCGTGATACCGGTTGTCATCAATCCGAGACCCGAGAGCACACCCGCCTTTGTGCCCAATGCTCTTGTCTACTTTTACCTACTGCACTTATTTACCTGCACATATAAGACGAGAAATGAAATCCTTGGAGAGCACGTCGTATCGCCGGAGAAAATCGATGCGAAAAAACGATGCTTTATCAACCCCTTGTATCGCGCGCATAAAAAAAAGCAAAGATTGATTTTACGCAAGGTGAAGTGATTCTTGATCATTCCATACACTTCTTAATAAAATCAAGTCGACTGTTGATTCAACGATGTAAATTAAGGATTGAATTTTGAATGTTTTATTGAAGGATTAAAGAGATGAGTTAAGGAAGTTACATTACTCATTGGACGATCACATTAATCGTTGAAAGATCAATTTAAACTTTATTTCTCAACGGTTTATTTGCTTCTAAAAATTGTAACATTTAATAATCTATGCAAATAAGATAAAATTCTTTAATTTTCTTCTTCAAAACTTTCTCAATATCTACATCATTTTCTTCAATTCGAAGCTTCTCCATTTTCTTGTTCAAATATGTTTATTCAATACGATTTTACATTAAAAAAATGTGAACCTTTCTATCGAATATATAAATCTGCTCAATATATTGAAAGCATGTTCTTTTCTTTCTTATTTTTCCATTTCTTTTGAAATGCAAAGATCCAGAAACGAAGTAAAATATGCGCGTGTATTGACCTTTTCACCGTTTACGTATATCCAAAAAATATCACCGAAGATCAAAGATACCTTTCAGGTGTCAGTCTATTGTCACGTGCTTATAATGACGTCAAACAATAACGTGTTTTCCGTATGCGTTTGAAAAAAAAATCGGATCATTATCAAGACGCATATTTAAAGGGAAAGTATTTCACAATGGATACGCAATCGTAACCAGGAGATTTGATACAGTTTAAGATACCTTTATTTCCTTTTTTTTCTATAGATACACAATTTCACAAATCGTACTTCCGGATCAAAGTTCGTACACTCATTTTAGATGGTAGATAATGATTTTCTTATAAATTGGGGAGCAAATTGGATTCCTGGGTGGTTCATTGTTTGTTTTGAGGGACAGTGTTAAAAGTGTTTTTCATTCAAATTCTGGAATTGTCAAAGTACAGTTATTTTCTGTTTAATAATATCAATACTGATATTAATTCCATAGCAATTTTGATTTCTCATTTCCTCATATCCACCCATTTATTATTGATTACCTCGTCGAAATATATACTTTATATCCAATTTAGTAAAAATCGCACATTCCAAAGGTTCTAATTATACACAGGTTGTAGAATTTTACACAAGTTACATAACTGTTACATATACATCGTATAGTGTAAACTTTATATTTATATACTAAATACTTCTGTTTATTCCTAATGCGTTTAAATTACCATTTAAATTTTTAATAGTCTTCTGCATTTTTTTCTTAATGCAAATTCAAATGGTTATGCCAACATATCAGAATCCCAATAAAACTTAAGTTATAATATGCCAAACAAGGATGTATAATACACATATAATATTCATACAACGTTCTATCAAGGCACGTTAAATCAACACGAAATAATTCCAACACCTTCACTTTCCCGCCTCCACATCTTTGCTATCATTTGCCCGACGATTCCCCAACTCCAATATGATTTCCATTTGCAACTCGATAGTCGCCGACTGTCTGCACAACTTGAACTCGATACTTTGTGTCCATGAGATTTCCTCGGTGATCTGCCCAGCAAGCAAACACTCGCAACATTGTCGGTCATCTAATTCCGAATTGATTTCTATTGGGGCGGCTGTTAGTTCGGCGAACGGGGGGAGGGGGTCGGAAGGGCTGCACGCGCAAATATGAAACGCGCAAGGAGCAGAACGGGCGCGGGGTTCGATGGTACAAAGGCAAAGGTGTCCACTTTGCTCAGCGCGGACGTACCCCATCGTAACAGTACGTGCAACAACAACCCCCGATCTCCCGTCCCCCTCTCCCCCTCCAGCTTGCCAGAAGGCTCGGCGAACACGTGCCCTCCAAGGGCTGCGTTCCCCTCGACGGAAGGAGTGTGAGCGCCAAATCGATACGCCGATGATTTTACATTAAATTATACACGGGAGCGAGGAGCGCGACGGCCGACGAAAGGCCAAGATAATGCGCGCGCCACTTTAATTGGCTTTTAGTGTTCGTCAAAAAGCGGCCGAATTAACGGCGCTTTTTGCCGGGACGGCTGTTTATTTCGGGCGAACGTTCTTTTAATTGGACCCCGCTCGACTTTAATTTGTCAGCGAACGGATGGTGTCACGTTTCGTGGCGCAGTCCGCGCGAGCCTGCTTCACGTTTCCAAACAAAGCGGATTTTTCGGTAGGATTAACATTGCGTTGATCACCGGCGGTTTTTCCGCGCTCGACGTTTTCGGTCGGAAAGTTGCAATACTTGTCGTCGTTGAGAGGTTTCGTAAGAAAAGATTTTAACGAATAACTTGAGCAAAATCATAAGACATATGATTTATAGCTTTATATTTATAAAATCAATTTCTAAATGCGTATTTACAATGTTTAAAAGTTGCTTCCTCTATTAAAAAATTAGACATGAAATAAAAACATAAACTTATACTTATTATTTATACTTATTAGACATAAAAACCTATAATTATTATTTTAGCAGAAGATTTAATAATTTACGTTTATATAAATTACTAGACTTAGATTAAGAAAAGGAAATTGCAAATTTGTATACATATTTTAGATAAAAAATTTGGGAATGCCCTTTTCTTCCATTGAATATCGAACCATATTTTTCAGTAGGGTAGGGTAAATGTTTTTCTCCAAATAATCACTCTCTTTATAGTGAAAAATTATGTTACTGCAACATAACTTACATTAAAGTTACATACTATTTGTCTCTCAATACCTATAAACATTTCAGTACCAATACAGTAGAAAACGGCTACCAATTTCAAACGTAGTCCACCCCTTGCGTACGAAATAAATTTCACGTGATTAAGAACTGCAAGGATATTACACCAAATAACGCATCTCCCACCGGTCAAATGCAACGGTGACCTTCCGGCTAAATGAATCTGTTACAAGACATCTGTTGGATATACGTAAGAGGTGTGATTTCGTGCGTGCGCTCATAAAATTGATGTTTCCGAGCAGCTGTTGTTTTGGCCACGAATGACCGCCTTCCTAACACCGTCATGAAACTGTCAGTTTTACGCATTTCCCTGCCGTTAAAAAAATGCCCGTCAAAATGTCGAATATTTGTTTTGTCGGCTTCAACTCTGCCCAACCATTGTCTCGGGGAGTAGGGGACGGACGCGAACGAAGAACAAGGATAGTGTTTCAAGTGGACTTACTTCCTTTTGTCTTGAAGAAAAAAAAGGACGTTTCGAATAAAAAAAGACAAAAAACGCTGATCATTCACAACAAAACTATACATTCTTCAATAAATTTCAACATCGGTCATCATCTTTCATATCGTTAATTTGTCATCAATTTTCAATAACTCTCTTCTTTTGTCAAATTCACCGAATTCGTCGTAAATGAGTCGATCTAAATTAACGCGAGCGAATTGAAGGTTGCAATATCAATTTCGATCACTTGGTGTGCAAATCGAAACGCGCGTAATCAGGTGAAATGAAAGTGAATTATTAGAGCTGAATTATAATTCACTTATTGGCAGCAGAATTTCTGCTCCTAATTGGTCAGTTTTTAAACTCGCTCGATGAAAAGAAATTTCGAACAATCAAACTTCATTTCCATGCAGTCAGCTTTTCTCGGCTGCAACAGTTTCATAGAGTTTTACAAAGAATATTATAATGGCCGCGCGACTTTTCATTTTGCAACCGATTAATTGTGAATTTAATATTAATGTTCAAACTTCGTTCAGTGTTACTTCAATTTTATTACTTTATAGGGTGAAATATATTGAAGCTTTTTGATACTGGACAATTCTGAAAATTAATTAACAATTTTTGCTTTAAGTATGTTCTCTCTTTCTATTTTACGTTGGTACGCAAACAAAACCTATTAAACTAACTAAATTCAAATATAAACTTAAAATTAAATGTAGCTTCTATACCAAGATCTTGCTAACGAATTACAAAAATTTTTCAACCTATTTTCATAAACGAAAAAAAGATCCGAACAAAAAAAATTCTTTTGTCTGAAAGTGAGAAATTTACATGATACAAATGATATTTTGGTGTATTAATAATTATTGATTAAATAATTTAGTCAACTTTGCCGTATATATTATTCTATCTTTCTTTACATTCTCTTCTTTTCAACAACTTGTTAAAGATCTGTTAAACTTATTTAAGACGACTTGCCATCAACCATAATCCCTCGTGACAACTAATCACACAATCAGCTATCCAATCCAACCAATTAATACAACTAACATAATAGTTTACTTAACCTCATTCCCAACCACCAAACGAATTTTCATTGCATTAAATCATATCGTCAAAGTGAAAAAGAAAGTCTTTGAATAGACGTCCATATCAGGGCAGTGTACAAGGCAGTTATACAATGAAAGTCTTCTGCGGCATAAAGGAACAATGTCACCCAATAGTTCCACCAATTCGGCATACATAAATTCGATGGTTATTGGGGTGCGTTGTATGAGGAATCTCTTGGCGCTAGAGCGTAAGGTACGTGTACACGCCACACGCACGCACGCATCGGGCCTGGGAGATACGCCGCATTCGAGGCTCGACACGCGTATTCGGCAAAGTGAGCGCGACGGCGCCGCATCGTCCTGCGCAACTTCAAACTTTGCCGCCGCAATCGTTTGCCGCAAACATTGTCCGTTTTTGTTGACACGCCGTCGCGCTGAGTTGAAATTCAAAACAATTTTTTTGGCGCCAATTATGGGACAATTGTGTGACCAAAAAGAAAAGTGTGTTTAGTGAAAATAAATTTGTTAAAGTGACCCTCCTGCAGAGTGAAACGTTGGTGCTTTATTTTGATATTTTAATGTGTAGCATGAATTGTGAGTGCAATGTTTCGTGACGTCGAGATAACAACCGGAGAGTGTAAAATTCAGTTGTAAAGTGTGTTCTGACTACCACGTATATCGTGTAAACTTGCAAGTGAATATTTTGACAGTTCACCTGAAGTTTACTGAAGGGATCAACGCGATAAGCTGTATGGTGAAGTGACTATGTAATTATCGAAGAAATTCATCTGGATAAAATGCTTTGAAACGGGATACGCCGCCACGAAAAAGTGCGGTGGTTGCGCGTAATCGAGATGTCCCTGTGGTCACCGACCAGTTGATACACCTAATCACGATGCGAACTTCGTCCCGTAAGAATCTCTTTGTTTTTTATTTATCGAGCAACGGTTCAAAAGAATCGTGGGTGCTCTAAAAACGATTGTGCATTAAAAATATGCAACGTTAGGAACTCAGTGAACTTGAACTTGATACAATTTTCTGTTGAAACAAATATTAATTTAAATCAAATGTCACTGAAAATTATGAAAAAATTATTGCTTTCAAAGTTATTTTGTAACAAACCTTTTTTTTTGTTGCTTAAAATATATTATGGCGGGAAAACATTTTGTTGTACTTGGTAAGCATTTGTTAAGTTTGAATTCGTTGAGTTTCTAATGTTGCGAATTTACCATTCATAGATAATTGAAAATCAGTTGATTAAATACACTTTTTAAATGAGAAAAATAAAAGTATCTTATCTTTATATACCAAATTCATTCACTGATCGAATTTCCACAGCGTGAAATAATTCAAAAATAAGACAATTTAATTTATGAAAAAAAAAAACATTGGTTTGTATTAGAAACGCTTTCGGAAGTCTTTGAAACGTTTCAGTCGCGTCAAATAAATTTTGTTTCGCGATCTGCATTCCAATATACTATTTGGAGAAGTGTGTTTCGATCAAGTTAAGCGTTCGATTTTTTCCAATCGAAACCAATTAGCGGTTATTAATCAAAAGTCACTATCGAACGATATCACTTCTCTTTGAAGTCAAAATCTCAAATACGTACTCTTAAAATCAAAAAAGTATGCTACAAAAACAGCATTTCATTTTGATTATTCGATTTTAATCGTAACTTTGAGAGCCCTGGATCGGATTTTGGGGAATTAAAATTGTTTAAGTTCTTGAAGGGCCGACTGCCTGGCAACTATTTACAGTCACAAATCCCAGTTCAAAGAGGGATTTTACAAGAATTAAACGCGTTTAAGTCTTTGAAAATCGTGCGAATGAAAGGCACTACGTGGAATAAAAAAGTTCATTCTCTCCCTTAGTTTTCTCATTGTTTCGCTTTTTGTCTAGAAATCACTTTGATTGTTGCATTGTATATTACGTTGAATACTAAAGCTTAATAATCAATAACTAAATAATAAAAAATGTTCAAATAAAATATACGATTCGTTATATTAATATTCAATTCGTTTTTACGTGAAATTCTAGAATTAATATAGTATGTAATGTTGAAAGAAGAAAAGGTTAATAGACTCTTAACGAACATTAACAACAACATTGTTAAATTAGCAAGTATTTAATGATAAACTTAAAAAAAAAAAAAAAAAAAAACTCAACGTCCATTATAATCTCCAAAACAGAAGCCATAAACCATATCGATACCCCAATTTAATTTTTTTACATTTTTTACAAATTTTTTTTTATATCAGTGTCCGAACCGTACCTTATACACTTGTGAAGCTGCCGGCGATATGCAATATAAAGAAAATAATGAATGACGAAGACAGTAAAAAGCATAAACAAAAAAGCACTGAATTGTTCAAACTAGAATCTGAACACGTATGTGACTGATTCTTGCATATAGTGATGGG
>JABFOV010006306.1:0-10838 GCA_022817685.1 Aradophagus sp. ZL-2020
CCAAGATAAAAAATTAATGTAATGATATCAATTTTGAATTATGTGTATATTTTTTTTATTTCAAACAAGAGACGGAATACGAAATGTAGAGGGGTCTCGTGGGACTGGAGGAGTTTAATAGGGACAGCGCTCTCTCCTTTTTCAGGTTCGGCCGAGCCGCGGCGAACTCAGGCGAGTCCGGCCGACCCGGTCCGAACGCGCGATTCGACCCGAGCGCCCCCTCCGACCCCTCCCGCGGCAATACGTGGTGACTGTCGGACTCTCCCACTTGGTCTCGCAATTTGACAAGTAGGGATAACGATCGACAATCAGCGGATCGTGATTGCCCCGCGCTGGCCAAAATACTTGAATATATATAAATGTACAATGACCGCGAAGGGCCGACCAATGGAAATCACCGATTCCCGCGCCACGGAAATTAGTCGCAATTACGCTGAGAAAAATGTCGCTGCAGAACTCTCAGAGAGTTTGCGAGAAAAACTGGGGGACAATCGCGGTTAACGTTGCCGTTTATTGCGAAACGCCGGTCAATTCCGTTCGATGATTTTATATCGGTGGGACGAGTTGAATTTGTGGTTTTTCGAAATTTATAGCTCGGTAATATCGACGGTATACAAATATTCACTTGATTCGAAATGATTTTTTTTTCTTTTAATATTGTAATGAAAGAAAATTTAATATTGTAACACACAGAACTTGATTTATTGGTTTTTAAGAAATAAATTAAAAAATGTTTTCCTATTTCTTCAATATTTCCTTTTCGTTATTTATTTATCTGCATTGTTTTCCGTTTTTCATTTTAATATTATTTTTTAATTACGAAGGAAATGTAACATATTTTAATTACGGTTAAATGATTAAAATATCACACTGCAATTAATTTCTTAATTTGATAAATTACGGCGCTCCAAAAATGAAATTCAATAATTTATTTTCATTAGCAATATCTTGAGTTCATTATTTATAACACAAGAACCGAAACAAAAAAAGCTAATAATTCTTTCAACTCGATTAATTGACGGGACTTTAAAATTCCCAACCCGAGACACGAAGAATTTATTCATGCTAAGATTTCGCACTTACCGACCGTAGGTTGCAGGCCGCATAAAATTGTCGGAGAATTTAATGCTCGCATTGACTGTATAGACGTTATCTGTGTGTTATAAGTTAGTTCAATGAACGTTATAACGTGGAAATTCATTTTTGTTACATTTTTATTCACGCATTGCAAACTTGAAAAAATAACCGTTTCATCATGCAGATACTGTTTTACAAACATATTTATAACTTTTGAATACTTGAATACTTTTTTAATAATTATGGTTAAATTAATTCAAATAAATTTAAAAAAAAAAAGTTCTTTTATATTGAAACTTTCTTTTGTTACTTTTTGTCGGTTTCCTGAAATAATCAAATAAAAAAAATAATTGAATAAAAGTGTCTATTAAATTGTAACTATTTCGAATTTGACTTTTATCTTGTTGCAAAAATCAGTATTAAACCTAGTATGTTATTTTCTTAAAATTATCAAAAGCTGCTATTATTTGGTTATTCAAGGAAGCCACAAAGTATGTTGTATATTTTATCGTATTTATATAAAAAAGAAATTAAACTTACGAAGATGTCAACTCTTATTACGACCAGTGACCCGCACTCCATTTCTAAATAGACGCGACAACTATTACATACGCGTAAAAAAAATCCAACGCGAACCGACCACCCCGATGGTTATCAATTAACTGATAGTAAAATGAAATATTTCAGACTTTAATTAAAAGCAGGTCGAAACCCTGTTTCAAATAATCAAAACAATAAGTACAACAAAGAAACTTTGCAATGTTTACAAATACATAAAATTGATAATATTGAATACTGAATTGTAAAAATTTTCTAATGCAAAACATAATCTTATTTTCTCGAAATCGCTGTTGAATGACAAACTGCTGTGATTTCAAGTAGCCAGAAATATTAATTATAATAATTATTGTTTTCCTAGTACAATGTTTTACACAATATTACAGTACCATGACGAGGAAAAAAATAGTTTTGAAAATGCGGATCACGATTTAGTTGTCGATGATCATCAACGCATCAGTCGTGGAGACAAACACGAGCTGAATATATTAGAAACAGCCGACGGTAATAAATATATATTCTTCGTGCGTGCTTGTCTGGGGTCTGCTCGTATACGAGTATGGAAAGATTTGTTCTTCTCTCCATCGAAATATTTAAAACATATCTAATCTCAATAAATTAATCAAATAATCTTATACGTCAACTTACATTGAAATACTTTAACAATAAAATGTACTAACGTTCAAGGAACTATATTATTATTTTTCTAAAAAAATTATGATGATAATTGACATATGTAGTTATATATAGTTCCATTTAAGACGACATATATATGAACCACATGTGTCAACATATGATTGTGAAGTTTTCCACGTGAAAATATCCACGCGATGTGAAATTTGGAAAAAATGAAATACAAATTGTAAAGTAAAAGTATGTGTTTAAAATCTGCTTGAAGTATATGTATATACTTCGAATTCATTGTTAAATTATACATCAAATTTGTTCAATATTTCAAAAGTTCGAATCATGTGGATATTTCCACGTGGAAAACTTCAAACACATTGTCAACATATATATTATCCATAAACGCAGCATGTATGCTAAATTAGCATTGCTATTTGTGTTAAACGTTTTGACCTTGGTTTTGACTTCTATAAAATTAATAATACTTCAAGAATATTTTAAAAAGTGTCAACTTTTTACTCCAAGTTGTCATTTTTAACTACGCCTATATTGATACATTTCGCTGAAAGAATTTTTCACCATAACCCATCAATGTCCAATAATTCTTAATTACAGCAAACAAGCATGTCCATTGTGAGGCAAATGCTATTTTCCGATAAGCATCGGGCTACGGTTGATGCACGTGTTAACCTTATCGCTTGCCGTCCCCCGAAACGTACAATTGTTTCTGCCTTATGCTCTCAAAAGGGTGATACCCGGCCAAGTGTGCTTTGCTAATTAGACCCAGCTTTTCGTCCGTCGTTTCAATGACATCCAACTGAATCTACTTTCATGTTACGTTTCCAACCATTTCCTAATAATTTACGAATGAATGAACAGGCAAATGACCACTGATTTCATTTTTATCGGCGAACCCAAGTATTGTCACTTTCGCGATCAGGGTTGTCGTAGGTTATGTTTGACGGATATAATCTATTTCACTCAATACAAGCCACTGTATCGATAAATAAAATTTGTAATTTTATATTTTGTTCTCATACAAAATCTGTTGCATTTGATTTTGATTACTAGTAGTTGCTGTTCATAAAAAGAATTCATTTACAGTGAGTAGATTTGGATGACAAAAAGAAATTGTCTGCGACTAATTGAACTTGCGTAAGAAAACTTGTTACATTGTGAATAATTTAATACAATGAAATACTTGTGAAAATAAATCGTTTGTCGACAATACTTTGTAAACAAAGCTTTTGTCAACAATGCTTTTGTACGCAATACATATGTAAACAAAATTTACGTAAACATTGTATTTGTAAACAAAACTGTCGTAAACAATGCACTTGTAGATAAAACTTGTAAGCAATGCACTTGAAAACGAAACTTGTAAACAATGCACTTGTAAACAAAACTCGTAAACAATGCACTTGTAAACAAAACATATCTTGACTTTCTCTAGACGAACCGAAAAGCTTAGCGAGTACAATCGAATGCGCTCGTATATTTTCCCGGCGAGAAGAAAAGAAGGAACCGAGAATTTTATCACCGTCAAAAATATTGCTCCCGTGAAACGACACGTCAACATTACGCCCGTGGTCCGTAGTGTCCGAAAAGATACATAGACGAAATCTTTTGGACAACACGTGGCCGGGCACGCGGCTCACACGGATCCGCCAATGAAAACAACGGCGCTGCACATGCGATGCGAGGAGATGATGAATTCACTAGCGTCAGCATGTTTGTGCAAGTGAACACGTGTGGGCGAAACAAAGGAAGGTCCTTCTGCCGACCGAAAGCGTTGGCTTTAACTTGCCATATTGTCAAGTAGGGATGTCCGAATTTGTTGTTTCATAGGATTACGTTCAATGCGAATTCGCTCGGGGAAAAAAGAGTGCAACTCTTTGAAATCGATATTTATTCTCGATTGTGATTTTGTTTAAATGCACAGTGTCATTTGCTAGAAGACCGTAAAAGCGTCTCAATTATGACCAATTCAGACACTTTTCATGTCTCGATCATTAAAGGTATCTTAAAATGAGACACTGGCTGTGCTCTTTGAATTGGACTACATTAATATTACATACTTTTTCGTTTCAGAAATGTACATTCCGCATTTAAAATTCAAATCTTTCGATCGAGAAAATTTTTTAAAGACTCCAACTTGAACAATATTCATCTGTGACTTAAAATTAAATTACCTCGACTATAAAAAAAATGTGTACAGGAAGTTTCGTACGTACATAATATACGGGTTTGAAGTTGGACAAATTTTCATGAAAAAATTTCCCGTTTTCCTTGTAAAATGTCTTTATTTTAGTAGATATATATAAATATTGATTTTTATTGACTGCTTTGTCTGATTTTTTGTTTATTTTGTGCAGTATTTGATCACTTTTTGCAA
Source organism: Aradophagus sp. ZL-2020 (assembly GCA_022817685.1). Classification (NCBI taxonomy): domain Eukaryota; kingdom Metazoa; phylum Arthropoda; class Insecta; order Hymenoptera; family Scelionidae; genus Aradophagus; species Aradophagus sp. ZL-2020. The sequence goes on from JABFOV010006306.1 coordinate 4,658, forward strand.
TTGGCCAACACAGATTGTACAATCATTTTTCCAAGTTCGAATTCGTATATTATATACGTATGAAACTTTTTCTTGATCAAAAAGTCGAAAATTTTTTCTTCTTTCAGATGATTTATTTAAATTCAAATTTGAGATCCGATTCAAATCGTAATAAAATAACTGATTCGCGCCGATCGATCGTCGATAAATTGGCATTTACCAATCGATTCACTGCAATTTGTTACACGGCTCAACGTTTTCGGACAACTTCCTTCAAACAATATCGTTTGTGTCTCGCGCGAAAGAAAAAAAGACTGCGCGTCAGTGCAAACAAACGCGCGAATTGTGTTGGAGCGAAAAGACGCGCGCGCACCGCGGCCATTCTTATTTGTCCCAGCGCACTCGTCCTTTTTCATTTTCTAACGTTGTTATTCTTCGAGAATAAACACTTTACAGTTCAATGAGTCGGCACAACGCGCGACGTTGAATGTCCGCTCATTTGGACGAAATTATTCGTCGGTCACCATTTGTTCAAACCCGTCCCGCCTTTATCATTGTCGTCTCAACTGTCAGTCGATATGAAAAAGGTACAATTTATTGATTGCGGCGAAACAATGGATCGAATCTCAGCGGGCAGTTATGTAAGAGCGTGGATTTTAAAACAGAACTAAAAATTCCTCAATTGCAACTCTGCGTTCTAAATGAAAAATTTATTGCTTTTAATTAAAATGTCGAATTTAAATCGAAATGTAATTGAACGTCGGTATTTCAATTTTTGAGTCACGATGCAAGATTTGCGCGTATTCTAAAAGCACGTTAAGAATACTTTTTATTGGTTTGAAATATAAAAAAAAGTACTGATTCGAATCCTGATAAAAATTTCATCCAAGTGCACTTCTTTACGTAAAACTTTCAATTTCAAATTCGAGAATTTAGCTTCGATTCCCAAGGCTGGGAATGTATTTATTTTTCGAAATCCAAATGCGTCCATTTAAAACGAGCGTAAGCATTTTCTATTAGATCCGAAATAAAATCTTGTCAATTGAATGGGAATGATTTTCAACGACTATCGAGCTGAAATTGAACGTCGTTGTCGTTGGTTTGCTGAAGGAAAACCCACTTTTCCCACAAGACAGCGGAAAATTGTTTACCGACGATACGATAACGAGTGTCCGGTACTTGTCTTCAACTTTGACCCCTTAACTCGATCTATAATTTGAATATATAAGGACGACCAGCAAACACGGCAAACGTTGCTCGATAGACACACGATTCGACGAACGTGATTGGCCCGCGAGCGATGGAAGCGTTAGCATAAAATGCGTAAGACCGTAGCTTGCAGGGCCTCGTCAAAAACCTGACTCTTTGATCGAGTAAGTGGCTTCGCCGAAATGACCAGTTTGGCATCAATTGTTGCACGTTGAGAATGTAAAAAAAAGAGAGGGAGAGGGAAAAAAAAACGTGCTTTTGCGTGGGAGGCTTGCGATTTCGAGGTTCTCTTGCGCTTTCCGCAGGCGATCAGGAACCGATCGAAAGGACACGAGGCTCCAGTCGTGGGCTCAAAGTCGGAAGCTTTTGTGCATAAATTACCTTCGCACGCACCCTTCGAGCGATTCGCGAAATTGCTTTACGCGGGAGGGGGTTTTTCGAAGAAAAGAAGTGAAAAGAGGAACACCGTTCATATATGATGATCGATCACGTACAAGGATAATAACTGCATCGTAAATTTACGATTAAACACACTGTAAAAAAAGAATGTAAAATTACACTACATATCACGTAAAATTGCAGTAAAAATGTAAAAGCTAACCAATGAAATTGCTTCCTTTTGAAAAGCAGCGATTTCATTGGTTAGCTTTTACACTGTTACTGTAATTTTACATAACATCTAATGTAATTTTACATTCTTTTTTCACAGTGCAGTTTTCAGACGTATTTAAAAATTATTTGATGAAAATAAAAATTGTTTCAACTTCGTATCATTTATCTTACAAAGTGAACAATTTTATTTATTAAGTAAATTATTTCTGGATAATATTCAAAATAAACAAATTAATTTTTCAATTTGTTGTATTACACATTCTGGGGTTAATTTTAATATTTATACACGGCAATAGATTAAACGTACTATCATTTTTCGTGCTTGATACTTTTTCAAATAGATATATTATCCTGTTTCATAAAAAAGGACGTCAACCTAAAATAATCGGTTGTAATAGATTTCACGATTGATCTTTGACTAATGCCATCATAATTCATAGCGATGTTTTAAATATGGTGGACTTCAGATTTGTAGGCATTGAAATATCTTTTATGGTAATAAATTTTTTGCCATCTTTACAAATTCTAAGAACAAAATAATATCGTCTAAATAATATTCTAAGTTCAAGCATTTTTCCGTTACTTGTAACAAAATATTTAGTTCCGATTTCCGTTCTCTATTATTTTATAACTTTTTTTTGCAATATTAAATATTATTATATCTCAAGCTGCTTTTTTATTTTTTGTTTAATTTACGTTATTTTAATTTTTTGTCTGGAACTATACCCTGTTTTCCTTGTATTAATAAGAGTTAATAAAAGTAAACGAAAGCTCAAATTAATAATTCGACAAATTACTCACTTGCAATAAGATTCGATTCCTGGCGTTGACAAACAAGTTCCATCATTTTTACAGGGGTTTGGCGAACAAGATACAAATCCTGGAACAGAAAAAATAACACAATAGTAACAATCGTAACGTTAAATAAAATGTATTTATTAATTAGTTCAAGTTTCATCACACACACGTGTACATAGCAATATTAACCATTTGTGTCATCATTAAGAAAACAATGAATTAACGTGATTCCCCGAACTACCGGCCGTAAAGCCACCCGTAATCGAAATGCAATGATTTATGGAAGAAAACGGACGGCGTTGTTTATATAAGAGCCGAAACAACGGCGATCGACGAAGCAACTATAAAAGGACAGACAAACATAAAATAGGCAGAGCCGAACCGATTGATTGGCAAAGTAAACTTCCATGTTTCCATTCGGCGCTCGGAAAGTTGATCGAGTGGAAGAAAAAAGCGACAGAACTTTATTGCTAAACCGTGATCGTCGCGTTCGGTCGTCGACCTCCGTCGACGAGATTATCATTAATCGAAGCTCAAGATTAACGGCAAGTAATTCGAGTAGCATATTGATGGTAATATAAAACCACTCGCGCACATTCTTCTATCGGCTTTTTGAATCGACGCTTTTTCACACAAAAATATTCACCGCGATTAATTAAAATCAACCAACTTTACGAACCGCTCGATTCAAAGGCAAATTTTCACGATTAATTTCCAGTAATTGCATTCTCTTCCGGACGAATTTATTGACAACTATTAAATCTCGGTGAAAAATTGATAGGGCCGTATCGTAATTTTGCTCGATGGAATTTGCATGGGAGAAATCACATTTCGGATTCAGCGATAAGATTCGATGAGGATAAATCTCTTTAAGTATATTTATGAATCAATTTTCAACAATTGGGTTTCCTTTGAGGTCACTGATTGAAAACTATTAAATCTTATCGAAAATGAATAGTTGCATTATAACTTTGTTTACAACAAAACTTGATAATTTTTTGTACAAATCAGATGGACGTGAAGTTTTCCACGTGGAAATACCCACATGATATAAAATTTAGAAAAAATTAAATAAAATTTGTAAAGAAAAGTATGTATTTAAAATCTGCTTGAAATATATATACATACACTTTAAATTTATCGTTAAAATATATATTAAATTTGTTCGAATATTGCAAAAGTTCGAATCATGTGGATATTTCCACGTGGAAAACTTCACATTCATAGAAATCGGTATGTTTCAGATTAAGCATATCTGCTTACATAAACGAGTGAAATTATTTTGAAATATTTTGTATCCCTGAAATTGCAGAAGTATGAGCCAGACATAAAAAATGTTTCAAAATGAGACACTCGTTTCAATAGTTCTATCTGTAAAAAATTGACTCTCAATATATTAATAACATAGACAAAAACATTTCCATTCAAAACTCGGTGTTGCGAATCGAAAAAAATGGTTTCGATTTACCGCGTGGATTCCGTGTCTAATTGCACGGCTATCGAAAAGCCAACGAAATGTTTCGAAGCGCGCGAGCGCAAAATTGAAATTACGGCGGCCGGCATGGCCGCGTCTGATTAACGAAAAATGGTGGCTAAATGACGGCATAAAGGATAATTGGCCGGCACAATTGAGGCTAATTAATCTCCTGTCTGTTTTCAGGCGACCGGCCGGAGTGATTGCTTTCGGTACTTTCGTTCAATAAGTGTAGATAAACGAAATCAGCGGAGCGACGAGCTAAACACAGGCGCGCACACACCGCAATAATGGCATCGTACCGTCAGCGCCAAGACGGATGAGATCAGTTAAACCAAACTGCCTTCGTGACAAATCCTCCGCTTCCTCTGCCCGCCGGCCGGATAACCACAGTACGCGCCGAACGCGCACCGCCAATGCGACGTTATTGCGCGCGTAGGATGACGAACTTTGAATTGCGTCTAATTACACTTAAGACGATTTCTTATGGCAATTAGACGTGTTCCTTGCCGTTGCTGCCTTGATTTTAACACTTCGCCGCGCTCGTTGTCTTGCCGTTCGGTCCATTGTTAAGAATACTAGACAATTGCGCGCGCGCCTATTTTTATGTGTTTATTTGTCATTTAAGCTTCTAAAATAATCATTGAAAAATTCAAAATTTTCGTTATTCCCGCCCTTTTAATAGTTTTACATCTGCTTTAGCAATCTATGTAAAGAAAACATCTCATCTTCATAAATAAAATGTCAACATTTGTTTTTTACATTCAATTTTATTTCTTTTCTTTTTACTTCTTTCATTGTGACGATGACAACGAACATCACGAACGATTCTAAACTCTTGTCAAAACCGACCAAGCCAAATTAATTACAGTGTTAAATATAGGTGAAATTGTCTCAGTTAAAATTGTATTATTATACGTTCTCAAAAACACATTTTTCTTCCTCTTCTATTACACGCAACATGCTGCGACGCACTGACTTGCGGCCAACTTAATTCAAGTGCTACGCTCCAGCCGTAACATTCAGCCAACTTCAATGTGCCATCTACTTTATTAAGAAGGATTGATCGATCGATCAAAATGAGTTTGAAGTTTCCAACGTTTATTAGTAAACGAAAATAAAATTTGATATACTTTTCTTCATAAAAATAATAGTACTTTTTTATTGGGTAATTTTACAAGAAAAAAGTAGAATATTTCAATTCTGGAGGATATAATTTTATCATTTCTGATTACAATATATTTTACTAAATTATATATAATTAATTTTCGTTTATTAATAAACGTTGGAAACTTCAACTTCATCGATCAAAGTATGACAATCTTGTTCAAATTATGTTTGATTGAAAGAGTACTCGCACATTGGGAGAAAGTAGAAATTAAAGTAAAAATTATAATTTTCCAAAGAGTTTGAGGATGTGAGTCTTTCGACATGAAAATTACTATCAAAAATAATAATGTTGATAAGTTAGTCTTCATTATTTCTCGATAAAAGTTTTTTATGGTAAAAGACTTACGTCCTTAAACTGTTAGAAAGATTGTAATTTTTACTTTCTAGTTTCTCTCAGTGCATTATAACAAGATTGTAACAACCAAAAAACAGAAAATAAATAAATAAACATTGACAGTTAAATTTTTGTTAATTATCAAGTTTTGTCGATAAAAACTATCAAGTTAAGTACGCTTCGAAGTTAGATTGAAATTAAAATGTTTTCAACATTCGGCGAACAAAAATAAATATATTCTTGTTCGTCATTTTCTTCCTTTCTGTGAATTCCTCATGTGAATTCTCGATGTTTTTATTTTGTTTGTAAATTAACTTAATCAATGTAAGTTTAATTAACTCAGACATTTTCGTATTTGTACACGCAATTATCAGTTCCAAGATCAAAATCACGGCTTTCATTTGAGTCAATAAAAAGATACCTGTGTTTGAAAAAAAAAAAAAAAAAAAAAAAAAAAAAAAAAAAAAAAAAAAAAAAAAAAAATATAATAAAAAAAAAAAAAAAATAAAAAAATAAAAATATAATTAACATATAACTTATGTGCATTTAAATCTTCTCTGTCTGTCATTCATTGAGTAAGTACGACGACATAATATACAACTACA
>JABFOV010006307.1:0-10845 GCA_022817685.1 Aradophagus sp. ZL-2020
GTTCATCACGTTTGACGTGTTGTAATTACATATCAGGCAATATACCCATGTAGAAATTAACGGTCGGCCCAGTACTGGCCCAGTACCGATTACCGTTGGCTGACCGTTGGCGGCCAACCATCGGCCAACCCTTGGGACCGTGACGCGGATTACCTCTGGCCCAGTCGTCATGCCGACGGTCAGCGTTCTACGGTTGCCCAGTACTGGCCCAGTGGTGATTTAGTACTGGGCGTATTACAGAAAAATACGTATGCTACATTAATTTTTAAGCTCAAACTGTGCAATTTGAGTTTGTACTAAATAAATATAAAAAAAATATAAAAAATTCAGTAGAAATTGAGTCATAAATTTGAGGTCATGAAATCAAGAATTAAGGTTTCAAAAATTTGTTTAAACTTTTTTGATTTATTATATATGATTGTTATACATGACATATCAAATAAAATTATTTGAATATACATTTATATTTTCACTTCCGTCAGGTTGCGCTTTTTTTTCCCTCCATTTCGATCGGGAGCTCCTGATAACCATCTCCCAACTACCGGAATAATGTCCTTTTCCCCAACTTCAAAATATGTAACAAAAGCATCTGTAATTATAAACAAAAGTTAACTTATTAGTAACAGACTTAAAAATGAATATACAATAAGAAAACATATATATTTGATAAAGATTATTTAAATATCAACAATTTTAGTAAATTAATATAATTAACTCTTTTCTCTTTAACATAATTAACACAATTAAGTGGTTTCAAATTGAATTAATATATGAATATCTACTCTGTAAATATAAAAACTATACTGATATTTACATTAAATAATACTTCTTCAATATTAAATTCATTTTGGAATACTTAAATAATATTGATATTATCTGTAAAATGTATATTTAATGTTAAAAATGTCAAATATGAAACAATAAAAAAAAGTATATTAATTTAACTAAATTCTTACAATATTGTCATTTCAATCAATTTGAAGATTAATGTTCCAAATATTGACAAAAAATTAAAATTATATATGTCAGCATGTGATGATCGAAAGTTCGTGAGTGAATATAATATTCACGTAAAAATAAATAAAATTTATGTACAATTATCGTAAAAATATATAAATGTTGACTGAGTGTTTATTGACTGAAATATTGAAATATTAATTATTGTAATATTGACTGACTGGGTTTTAACGTATCATAAAATATATTCACTATTTATAATATTAAATATCAGTTAAAATAATCTTATTTTACAGTAAAGCCAAATACCTGATGCTGTTTTATATAATATGGTTTTCGAAAAATTAAGTTTTCCAACGCCTTTTTGTACTTTGCCACAGGCACTATACTCCATTTGAACTGATTTAGCGATGATCTCTCCAAAGACAACTTTAACTGCTTCTTTCAAAGAATCGCACCTTCTGATTGTGATTGTTATTAAGTCAACCTGTTTTAAATAAATTTAAAAATATTGAGAAACTTTAAAATATACATTATTAAAAAACAATGCTCTTTTGATTAAAAAAACGTCAGTATTCAAATATATTAATTATGTGCAATTGTAATCTCTTTATCTCTATTTTTATATTTGAATTCAAAATGTCTAGATATTGAATATTTTTTATAAAACAATGTTGAATTGAACTTACAAGAGCTTTTTTAACTTCAGACGTTTCGTCCATCAAATTATTTTCAAAAATTTGAAAAGTCTCCATATCTTCAATAGGAAGTGTAACACCAAGTTTAGATTTTGAACTTTCCAAAGATTTAACTTTCAAATCCTTTGTAGCAACTATTGAATTCAATTGTTTGAATCCTTTTTTTATTTCATATTGTAAACCATTGATACTTCTACGCACAGCTTTCTTGAGATCTTGTATTTCTTTTACTGAAATAATACAAAACAATATAATAACATCAACTTAATATTAAAAAAAAAAAAATTTTTTTATCACTATTTTACGTGTTTGAAAAATTAAAAAGAAGTATAAAAATTATATAAATAATTACAGATTTTAGTGTTATTATCAAATTCATCGTTAACCGAATTTTTATCTGACAGTTCACTTTGTTTGGAATTGTTGAATTTTCCAGACCCACAAAAAGATAATGTTTTTGCTGATTTTTTATTTGTAGGCTTTTCCTTGGGACTTCCTGTGCACATTTGTGAGGACTTCAAAAGATCTGAAAATTATCAAGAATTATTTTAATGCTTATAAGTAGTAAGGAATCCAATAATGTTATTGTAGAAAATAGATTCAGAATAACAATTCAACTAACTGAGAGCAAAAGTGTGATTATTGAACACGTGCAAGATAGTAAGGTTAAAAAACAAAATATTATAATTTGTTAAAAATCGGGACATATTATAATACGCCTCAATATTTGACATAATCAAAAAAATAATTATACCATTTTCTTTGTTGGATGAATACAATTTTTTACCGCGTTGTTGTGTTGTTTCCTGCATCTCGGATTTTGAACGTTCAATTGACGATTCTAATTGATCTGCAATTAAATTCCAACGTCTTAAATCAGATTTTTCGTCGACATAGATAATCGATGTCCGGGTTAGTAGCTTTCATTTTCCGTGTAGTCAATAAAATATATTAATCCAGTATACATATTTCCAATTTTTGTAATGAATTCAATTTAGTTTAAATTATTACATTTAATTGAATATATTTCAGTCATATTTTAAGTATTACAAATTTAATAAATTAACTATAACTATACCTGATGAAGATGAAATCATTGAACGTTTCTTCTTCGGATACCCAACCTTTCCAATAGAATCTATCGATGAATCCAGTTTATCTATAAATTAATATTTATGTTTTTAAAATTTAAATAACATGGATTGATTAATATATACTTTAGCAGAAGGTGTTAAAAATACATACAAAGGTACAAAAAAGGCAGGGTTGGTTCAATTTTCCCCACCCCAAAAAAACCCACCCGAATTTTTTTGGGTTAACCCATTTAAAAAAACCCACTCGGGTTTTTTTTATCTAACTCACTTAAAAAAAAATTACTCTTACTAGATAAAGTTTTGATAAAAAAAAAAAAATAAATAAATAAATAAAAAAAAACAATTGGGTAAAATGAAATTAAAACAATAGAAAAATTGTGTACAATAATAAACTGAATTTCCTATAATTTCCTAAACATATCTATTTAAATTATTTCACATTAATTAAGTTGAATTTCATAGTTTCAATTAAATAATAATGGTTTTTGGTTCGAACGATAAAAGATATAATCTTATTGACTACACATAATTATATATATAATATTTTTATTAGCTATAAAAAATGTAAATAATTATAAATTTTTTATAAACCTCATATTTATAAATATAATCTCTAATTCAAATGACATTTAGCAATAATATTATTTTTCAAATAAATTAATTAAATATACGTTTATAACATTTAAAATGCATTGGCTTTGATCTCAGAATAAAAATTATATAAATTACAAGAAAATCCCCAATAAAACCCAAAAACCCAATAAAACCCGCTGGGTTGGGTTATTTAAAAAAAACCCGGGTTTTTTCCAACCCTGGAGAAAGGTGCACTAAAATGTCGTATAATTTTAAAACATTGTATTCATTACGGAAAAATTAATATAAAAATCCAAATAATGTACCTGTTGTAGTGTTATCATAAAATTTAGAAAATTTCTTCTTTTTTTGTGGAGGACTAAAATGGTCGTTCAGATTGAATTCTGAAAAATTAAATTTTTTGATTCTTTATTTTTATTAATTTATTCATATTTATAAATAAATGTATAAAATATTAATATAATTAACACAACCTTGGAGTATTTTTTATTTGATGAAATAAAAAGAAAACTAAAAAGCTATTGTGACTACTTAAATTATACAATATTGTGTACTTTATTACTGCACAGTGTGCATTAGAGACATGTAAAACATTTTAACAATTGTTCTTTAAAATTTTAAGTGGTTGATTACTGTTTAGTTTTCTTTATTAATAATTTAGATACTAAATCAAACATATTTTGAATACATTATTTTAGCTTGAATTTAAAATATTCATGTTTTATTAAACAATTAATACCTGATGAAGATAATACTTGGCGTTTTTTCTTTGGACTCTCAGTATTTTTGATGGAATTTATGGATGAATCAAGTTTTTCTGAAATTTTGTTTTAATAAATATTGTACGTATTTAAATGAAATTAATATATAATTAATAATTCAATTAATATTTTAATATTATTGAAGTTGTACCAGGAGTTGAATTTAAAATAAACTGCTCATCATTTTCACTAGATTTTACTGTTTCAAGAGATGACTCCAAAGGAATAGAAGATGAATCCAATTTTACACTTTTAGAAATAAGTTTTGGTTCGTCTAAAACAAAAAAATATAACAATATTACTTTTCAATATTCTGGGAAAATTATTAACCTAAAAGAGTATATAATATACCTTTTTGATTGATATTACGATATTTAGAATATTTTTGTTGTTTATAATTATTTCTTTTTTCGGTTGAAAGGATAACATTGTTCAGATTAGAATCTGAAAACAAATTTATTTATTTCTTATTATTGATCAGTTACACACACACACAAACTCACACACACACATACACACACACACACACACACAGAAAATAAATAAAAGGATGTATTCGCACTCGTGGCTTGGGTAGATTTCGCACAATATTTTAACAGCATTTACATGCGCAGAACAGTAAGCCACGAGCGCAAGCCTCCTCAATTGTATCAATACATCAAATTAAGTATATTGCAGTATTAGTGCGTGAATTAAATTAAACAATTTACCATGCTTTATACTTGTGTCCTTGTATCCTTTGAAGGAAGACTTTCTGGAGAATGTAGGAACATCTTCTAAGTGTAGATTTTCCTTAATCTGTTTGGATTTCCCTTCACACGAAGACTCCTCTCCAGTTGTTGAATTGACCTGCTTCATTGAGTAAGATCTTTCTAATCTTCTAGTGCCTTGATCGAAATTTTCTGTATTAAAATTTAAAAAGTGATAATTAAAAATAGATAACTATTGCACTAAGACCGTCTATTTTATAATACAAAATATTCAAATATAAATCAAAACTTACTAGCTTGAGTTACCAAAATTACATCGAAAAGTTCCCAAGTTTTGTCTGGTTGTCTGGATGCACGAGTCCATTTATTTATAGCGGAATAATATGCTGATGGTGGGTAGTAGCATTTCCATGTGTTTTCTTGTGGCGAATAAATAACCCAGCTTGCAGGTACCAATTCTACTTGAATTTTATTTGATTTTCCTTTTCCAAAATTGACAATAACAAATTTGGTTTCATCCAAAAGCCTAAATAATAATATGTAAAAAATTATTATTCCATATTAAAAACATCTAGCTGGGTTTAATTAGATTTATTTTAAAGCAGTTCTTATGTTGCGAGTCATTTGTTAAAATATTATATAGAATATGCACATTGTAAATGGAGATGCATATATGGATTTAAATTTATATTCAAATATATTAGCATTATCGCAAAGTAGTATTGACCATAATACTTAATGTTATAATTTTTTTACTGATTAGAAAGACAGAAAGAATAGAAAGAGATATATACTGACACAAAGTTACTGGAAAATAATAATAATAACAATAATAATAATAAAACGAATTAAAGCAGAAAAATTAAAAAATAATGCATATTTTGTATTGAATATTTTATTGTCGAATGAATATTGTAAATTACTTAAATCCTTCTTTATCAATATTTTACAGACAATAAACTTTTGTGACAAATACCCCTGATAGAACACTTCGTATTTTATATGTATATTAGATGGGCATTTGAGTCTTATATACGTATAAATGGATATTATATGCACAAGAAATATAATGTTCTATCAGGCACAAAACAAGCAGAAATAAACAAAGCGAGAATACTTTGTTTGTATACTTACTTTGGTTTATTTGGGAATTACAAATGAAATACTACAAATTAAACTAAATATTTTAATTTTGTAATATTCAAGTATTCGTGAATAAGAAAACTGTATGAAACTATGTATTATATCACAGCAAGCATTCATTCAATAAAATGAATTCCTAATTTATTTAGATTGAAATGACAAAAAAAGTATTGTTATACGAATAATCATTATTTCACCAAAAAATATTAATAGAAGAATATTTATAGATTTATCTATATTAGGTTACTTGTTTTTATAATATTCCTTGTGTTTTTATGAAGGGCAATGACGAATGTAAACAAAACAGGAATACTTTGTTTTGGATTGAAAATTATAAATGAATATAACCTCAAATAACATTGTAAATGAAATATTAAGTATATTTTAGTATTCATTGGCAAACTTACTTGTTTAATGTTGACATTTTGCAAATGTGCAAATGTTAAAACATGAATCACCAATACAACTTTCAAGTCCTAACGCGGTAAGGACAAACTCATGAACGGCGTGAACGACACTGGTACTAAAGCTGTGTTCACACCGCGAATAGCGCTTGGCGTTCGATAATAAGAGCGCTGTGATCGATATCGTTCAAATATAAGTTGAGAATTTAAATTAAATGACATGTATTAAAATTATAAATTATAAATAATAATTACATTCAATGGAAAAATATTATATGGCCGGCTAAATTTATTATATGAACTTATGTAAATATATTTTATTCATAATTGTTCACTCTGAACATAGCCAAATAACTTCCTGCCAAACATAGAAATCGATATGTCTATTTACATTTGTTTTATACGTTTCAATTTTCAAAATAACGAAATGAATATAATATAGACATAAATGTTATGAAGATTTCTTATAGTTGTGAACACGAAGGCCAAAATGCTTATTATATGTCTGTACGAAGTCTGGTATTTAATTTTAATAATTTGATTTCATCTATTTGTTGGTAAGTAAAGTTATAAATGACATTTACTACATTAAAAAATTATTTTGATACAACTATTACCTAAACCAGAATTCTTCAAATTATTAATTTCTTTGTACGTTTTGTATGACATTTTATTCTTTATTGTTACGTAAAAAAAAAATAAAATTAGTAATTCATAATGGCAGCCGAGAAAACTTACAACTTTTTTTTTTTTTAATACAAAAATGAAAATGAAGAATTTTAAATTCATTTATATATTTATTTATTATTTAAAAGTTCATTTTTTATTATTTAATTCTTTATTATGGTTCAAATAGTGCTGTATTTGAAGTTTACGAGATATAATATATGATTAATTTTTATTTTCAATATTGAAATAAATTTTGTAATGTATTTCTTATTATTTAATGTTATAATTTTTACAGCTCTTCAACACAGATTAAAATGGCTGAACGCATGCGTAAATTCCGTTTCCTTAGTACGTTGGAATCTAATGAAACATGTATGGAAAATACAAATGAAGAAATAAATGATGGTATGTGTTTTTATATAAGTATTTTATAAATCACTGATTTGCAAATTTGTGCCTCCCTTATTTAATTTCATTCCGATTAAACTATAGAACTCCTTTCAAATTCTTTGACATAATATCGATACCCCAGACGAAAAAAAGTACACTTGACAAATTTTTCAAAGATTATGCCATCTCGAATTTTGCTCGAAGACTAGGACATCTCAATAGTTGCAATTAATGAAATGTCCTAGTCTTCGAGCAAAATTTGAGTTGGCATAGTCTTTGAAAAATTTTTGAGGTGTCCTTTTTTTGTCTGGGGCATCGATTAAATAAGCTGTGAATAAAGTTCTATAACTTGGAAAAATCATTTAAATGTAATTGAATGATTGAAGAATCCGTTGATCAAGTGAAAAGTTAAAAAAAAAATTAAAATTTATTACATTCTATTGATTTTTGAAAGATACATGGTTTTTTTTATCACAAAATACTATTCAGATGTTTAAGCTAAAAGGGTTTCGCTTTCGTTGGGTATAATAATTGTTTAAAGTGAATAAAGCAAAAAACTAAACAATTAATTCTTATTTTTATTATGTATTTATTTTATTTATGTATTTTTGTTTTCAGATGAGAATAGTGTCATCAATCAGGAAAATGTAAATTATATGTCCTTAAGTGATCACGATGAAGTAGAAAACACACCACCTTCTTCAATTTATAACAATTTGGAAGAAATAATTGATATGTCAGATGATGATCTACAAGTGGAGCTATCTTCATCTAACAGCAATCAAGAGTCAATCAGCAGTCATGATTATTCGGCTAGTAGTCAAGCAAATTCTTCTACTTTTGAAATAGTAGATAATCATAAAAATGACTTGACAGAAGGCGACATAAAGACAAAAGTTACGTCATTAGTCCTAAGACATATCAGTGTGGTAACTCACTCGTTTATTGACGATTTGTTGTTGGTTTTACGAAGTGAGAATTATGAGACCCTCCCAAAATCAAGTAAAACTCTTTTACAAACAAGCAAAACCAAGACAGACATTCGCCCTATGCTTAGTCTTGACGATACTTATGGCCAATTTATATATTTTGGAATCAAAGCATGTTTAGCAATGATTATAGATCCTGAAATTTTCACTGAAACACAAATATCTTTGATTATAAATGTGGATGGTGCAGATATCTATAATAAGACAAAAAATCACATTTGGCCAATATTGGGTATAGTATATAATAATTTATATGATAGTAAACCATTTTTAATTGGAGCTTATTATGGCCATTCAAAACCATTTTCATCAAGAGAATATTTAAGAGAGTTTGTAAATGAAGCTAATTTTTTAATAAATCATGGAATAGATATTCAAAATGTTCATTATGATTTTTCGATTAAGGCATTTTGTTGTGACACACCAGCAAGAGCATTTATTAAAAGATGTAAAGGACACACTGGATTTTACTGTTGTGAACGGTGCACTATCAAAGGCGAGAGTGTCAATATAACAACAAGAAGAGGAATGCAAAAAAAAATGAAAAAAAAAGAGTCTTTACTGATTTAACGTGCGAAGCACGTACGTCAGAATCTTTTCGCTTGCAATCACAACCAGATCATCATGTCTCTGATGAAATATCACCATTACTTGATATAGATGGTTTTAATATAATAAACAATGTTTTACTAGATTCCATGCATTTACTCTGCTCAGGCGTTTCTGCCTTTATATTAGACAAATTGATAAATGAAAAGTTAGATGATGATCAGCGAATAAGTTTACAGGTAGAATTAAATAATTGTTCGAAAGATATTCCGATCGAATTTCAAAGAAAGCAATTTGACTTAGATGACACTGTTAACATGAAAGCAACTCAGTATAGATTTTTTTTATTGTATGGATTTGGACTACTTTTCAAAAATCTTTTACCGTTAAATCTTTACAAACACTTGATGCTTTTATTTGTTTCTTGCAGAATACTAATGAATAAAGAATTAGCTGTTGAACAAGTAGATTATTGTAAGAGTCTTTTACGCAAATTCGTATCTCTAATGTCATCAAATTATGGACCAGATTCAGTATCTATCACAATCCATAACTTAATTCATGTAGCAGATGACGTTATTACCATGAATAGCTGTTTGTCTGACTTTACTGCCTTTACATTTGAAAATTGCATCGGTTTTTTGAAAAAGCTTATCAAAACCACAGCAAAACCTCTTTCACAAATTTCGAAACGGCTTTCAGAGTTGCAAAAAGGATCGACAGAAACAGTCAAAAACCGTTATCCTCTTGTATATAAGATTAAAAAAAGAGTTACAAAGCCTGTATGTTCGGTACACGAAGATAACGAATCGATTGTATTTTCTAAAATAACCTTACCAGGTATGATAATCACATCAAAACACCCTGATAATATCGTCAAAATAAAAAATGGTCATATTGTTCAAATCAAAAAAATATTCGGTCGAAAATGCATTGGTGTAAATGACGACAGCCTTATAGTTGAAGGCCACGAGTATAAAATACTAAATGATGATTTTTTCAGTTATCCTTTATCATTCAAAGAAATAGGCATTATGTTAGTTGAAAAAACATCGAACGAGTTGAAAAGATATTTTCTTGACAGTATTGAAAAAAAATGTATGTTTATGAACCGCAAAGATGAATGTATAGCAGTTACTTTATTACACTAAAGTAAAAAAAGATAATTGACGATAAATAGTATATAGAAAAATAGATTAGATTTGAAGATAAATAGATACTAAGAAAATAGATTAGAATTGAAGATAAATAGATACTAAGAAAATAGATTAGAATCGATACAAACTTACTCAATATATAATTCAATGGCCAATCAATTCAAAAGCAATTCAATATGATTTAATATTCGACATTTTGTACTTTTAGTTTGTAGTTATTTCGTTTATAAATGGTAATTTTAGGAACATGTAATAAAACTTTTTAAATATCAAATATGATTTTCAAATTTTTATCCGTCCTATCTGGTCCTTTCGAATTACGTAACCCTTAAAATTTATTAATTGGACTTTTCATCTACAGATTCAATTATTTTAAATTTGCATTCGTCATATGAAATCCACATTAAATTTTGTAATTATCTTTATATGAATCCTTTTAATACAATATATAGGTCGCATCAGTTGTATGTATGTGTTAAAATTACATTTTACCAATTGCAATTTTATTATTTGGAGCAATTTAATTTTCTAAATTGTAAACTGTAATAGTGTAATTTTGTAAATCAATTACAGAATGCATTAATTTTTTATCAATCCCAATATATAATTAAAGTACATAAAGCTGCTGATAACACTGAAGTCAAATTGAAGAATTAAAAATGGTCACTATGGCGAGCACGACGTATAAAAATTTATCTATTTTTAATTTATTTATTTATTTTTTTTTTTT
>JABFOV010006308.1:0-10845 GCA_022817685.1 Aradophagus sp. ZL-2020
CGACGGCCTGCTACATCAGTGTTCGCAGTGCGCGTTGTTTGTCGTGTTGTTGGTCTCCAACAACACCTTGTTGTCACGTGATGTTTGCGAGTCATGCTGACAATCAGTCTCTTTCTGTTTCTTGTTTTTTTTTTTTCGAACGAAAAACGGCATAAGCAGTGTAGGTGGGGCTCGGGGGGTGGGGGAAGTGTATAAAAGACAGCGTTCAAAGTTTTTCTTTTATAATTTTATTTTCGAAAAAAAAAAAAAAAAAAAAAAAAAAAGAACAAAGCCCATTGATACTTTGTTGTAAAACTATTGATTAGAATTCTCTGTCTGACGATGTATATGGTTGACATAATATAATATTAATTACACTATTTCATAATTAATTTTGCATATCGACTTATGACTACGTAATGAACAAAAAAGGACGTTCATAATGTAGGATTAATAATAATGTGTACCCGCAAGCTTACCCTCAATAAATATTCTTTTTTCTTACACATTATACTGAGAACAAAATGTCTTTAGTACTTGCGTTTGACAACAAAATTCATCTTTTAAACATAATAAAGTTCGAATTTATCTGCTTTAATTTCATCGTTTAAGGTATTTTATTGATTTATCATTTAGCTAATTAGATTAATCAATTCGATATAAATTTTGATATCAATTCTTAATAATGTAATATTCCTAGTGATCGAATTCCAACTATCAATTAATTTAGATATCAAAACGTCTGGATGAATCTTACTTCACATTTTTTAGTTCAATTACAATCATTTTTACGTATCAATCAAGCGAAACGTGATTTCATTATTGGGTAATCTTCAAACAATATTTTATCTGTTGTTTCTAATATTATTGGCAGTAAACATGATTCCCAATTTAATCTTTGTATCATAAATGAAATGGATGTTACTTATTTGAATAAATCAACTGTGATTGCTAATAAAATGATTATTTAACCACATTTCAATCACTGTACTCAATTACCCGAAACTTTACAATAAACAGTATGAAAATTAATCTCATTAGAAGCTCCCTACACTGCTGCGGCACATACGCTTTGATTAAATTCATTTTACGATATTAATACTCATTTCAAATTCAGCAATAAGTATGATGTCAAAATTTACATGTTACAACGAATATGACTATACCGGAAATCCCGGAATTAGTAACATAATCGTGATTATAGTACTACCTCTAAATTCAGCTACGGTGTAATAATTTCACGAACAGCGGTACGTACAGCGTTTATAAATTATAATTCCGAAGAAAACAATGGATAGAAAAACGTCACCTATTTTCTGAGCTAACTGAAATATATAACAAAGAATCTTCATAAATTATGGTCGCGCTGTAAGTTCGACGTGAGTTTGCTGCATTATTAAAATACTTTTTTCATCGTTATATAACCATATGTTGATTTATTATATTAACGATAAAGAAACGTAATTAATATTCTACAATGACAACCCGTCTTAGATCAATATTCAACTGCTGTAACATTTACCTTCCTCTACGAAAGGATTAAAAATTGACATTATCTTTTATTAACAATCGTTCAACACTGTAAGTCGTCTTTTTTGTTACCAATTTTATTATACATTGAAGATAATTGCATATTGAAGGAGTTCTTTAGGTACAGAATAAACGAGAAGGGACTTTGATTTTGTTTTAATGAGCAATGAGCAATAAGTTAATTCAGTATTCGTGAAATAATTTCGTTCGAATTTTATCTTCGGAATTCATAGTCATGTAAATTAAATTAAGTTTCTAAATGCACGAGAAAATTCTAACGTTTATTAATAAACGAAAATAGAATTTAATTTAATTTTTCATACATATATATTCAAATGATACCTTTTTGAAATATAATTTTGCGAAAGTAAGCTTCTCTATATTTTTAATAGCGTTTAGTAAGCGAAAATTTAATTTTGTATGAAAACATTTTTTTTTTAATTACATATAGTCAGTTTTCGTTTGTTTATAAACGTGGAAAACTTGAGGTGCACGTTTTTGAGTTTAATTTTCTTAAATTATTTGATTTCGAAACTCTCTGCAGTAAACTTACTGAAAAATTCTACAAAATTTATAAACGATGGAAAAACAGTTTTAATCATAACAAATTTATTCAAAACATTACGCTTTGTTCAAATACGAAAAAATCGAATACCTGGCTTTGTTTATTTCCGTGTAGTATTTACAAGAACTAACGTCATCGTTTTAAATACCAGCAAACCCGGCTCGCTCCCTTCGTGAAAAGATAACAGCGCGGCCGAGTGCTACGCCGCTTTCGTTTACCTTACTCATTTTCGGCACCAAGCCCGGTTATAGCGGAGGCGATGAATTGTGCCGTGAAAAAGTGGTTAAAAATGAAACAAAAGGACTGGAAGGAACAAAAAAGTAACGTGGCGCTATCGCAAGCGCGAAGGCACGACCGGGCCCACATGTTGCCGAGGTTCACCGCAGTAGCACCATCTGCGAACCCGTCACACCGGTTCGAAGCCCCCTCCCCCGCCGTCCCGGCAACCAGTTCCAGGAATCCGCATCGTCTTGGGTCCGCTTTGCGTATCTCCGCGCGTCTTTGCTCTTTTTTGGCGCTCGTCTTCGCTCCTCGTTTCCACTTCTTTCAGGCTATATTTGCGGCCGCAGCCTCGAGCGTCGGACGTCACTGTTTTAGCAGATAATTTACATATTACGTACCGAGAGGTGGCTCTCGGCTCGTTTTCGTTTCTCGTACGTGCGTTACCCGCGCCGGGCTTACAAAGCGCGTCGAACCGCGTCGTGTCTACAAGCCTTTTGTTATTAATCCCGGCCTTATCGTTTCGCAGTTAATTCGACGTCAAGTAAGGTGACGCGTAGCGGCCGCTCTCCGTGTTGCGTAACGGCCCGGGCTGGAAATTTATTTCCATTTTTTATGGAGACGTAATATTTATTTACGGCCCAGTGAAGGAAGGCTGTCACGAGATTAGGATAGAAAAACCGACCGTGATTTGTTAGTATGAAACGGGTTTCACGTGTTTCGAGGCAATACGAGATGGCTTTTATTTTCCTTTTTTTTCCCTTTTTTTTAACCTCGTAAGGAGATAAATTTGACGTTACGCCGAGTCCGCGTTCGGGCTATTCAAATGAAATACGGATGAACATGAGTAATTTTTGATTCCGTGTTTTCCTTTTGTTCTGAAATGTCTTATCTTCGGGAGATGGAGGCGCACTACAATGAATGTTGTAAAATTCCAAGTACCACGAAAGGGGGCTTGGAACGATGCATATCTAAGATGTCACTGGGTTAGATTACGTAATAATGTATTTCACCGTTCGAAAATGCTAGCCGTTCCGCTCGGTTTACGTCGCTGTAGAAGTGCGTTATTGTTATGGTAAAGTTACCTTCGTTGTCGGTTTTTTATTGCGACAAATTTTTCGTTATCTACATTTTCGTTGTCTAAATGATTTTTTTGTTGCAGATTCAAGTAAAGTGATTGTTGATTCATTCAGCTAAATGTACGAGAATTATTTATTTTATAACGCAACAAGTAATTTTCACATTAAAATGTTGTTCAACTGGATGTATATAGACAATGTATGGTTAGCTCAACCAACAGTGTAGTGTCGAGAACAAATCTTAATTCAATATTTTTTCTGAGTGCAGAAGGATCATATTGACGTGTATCTCATGTTGACATCGAGTTGTCAAAAATTCATTCAAGTCTAACCTGATTATCAATATAACCTCAATGACTTCATTTATCGACAATACGTGATTCTGTTTTACCGACATCGATGTGAAAAATCACAAAATTGAATAAATAAAAGTCTTTTTACCAGAATAGCTATAGGTTGACGTTTCTCTGAACGCCATTGCTCGTACCGTTATAATCGAAAATTCTCGAGTTCGGGGTCGAAAAAACAGTAAATTACCGATCGAGGTGGGGGGTAAAGAAGTGTTTATGCAACGTCAGAATCTGCGCAACGGCTCTCGAGTGTATATTTCTACGACGGGCCTTGAAAAGAAACACGCGACATTTCCATTATAATGTCATAAGAGTTTTTCCCGATGTTTTTGACGGCGCCACCGGATACAGATTTGCCACTCGGTTTCTTACGGGCCGCGACGTAAGTCGCTTGCGAGGGCATCGACTTTTCCCGGCTTGCATTCAACTCTGGGAGATCATGTAAGAAACAAGGCGTCCCACGCCATTGGTTTCCAGCCGAGCTGGTTGCCGCTGCTTCCTACCGCTCCGTTACCTTGCTTCGCCACGTCTTTTCTGCCTCCTCGCCGTTTCCCTTACATTCCGCTCCGCGACTCCACTGCTGGAGATAGCGACGATCACACCTCGCACCTTTTGAACGCTTAATATCTCGGCTGCACAAATGTTGTGCTTTGTGATATTTATTTTCTGCTGGCCGTTTTACAGCCTCTCATACGACTCGGCTTGTAATACGGGAAAAGATTTTTGTTTTCGGAGTGATAAAATGTATAACAAACGTTATAGCTAATCAAAGGTTGGCAGCTTGAAGTCGCGAATATAGATGTTAAATTGTAAACATTGAATGCAAATAGTTTTACTCGTTACACGGAGAGAAAAGTCCTAGTATAATTTACTAGACTGACATGTAAAGCTGGGTCAAGTCGAAAAAATAGTATATATTGACAGCTTGTTTGTATTGTATGCAATATTGTGTAGAAGGTATTATTATACGTCAATGAGCAATTGAAGGACCAGTCTAGTAAAATTTATAAACCTTATTATGTAACAGAAAAGTTGGTGAAATATGGTTGTTTAAAACAAGGACTGATGGCACGGGGGATAAAAATTAGACTGTCACGTCGGAGGCCAGCGTTCGAATCTCGCATAATAGAGCATTGGATTTTTCAACACAAAGTAAATTTCGTCAGACAAATGCAATAAAAAACAACGACAAAGTGACTTAATATTTTTAATGAGTGTTTAAGAATTTACTAGACGGTCTAATAAAAAGCAAGAGATTCGCGACTTGCCCCCGCTTTAATAAACCAGTCTAGTAATTTGTAATGAATTTTCAAACAGATTATACTAGGATTTTTCTCTTCGTGTATTACCTTGCCTGGAAATTAATGTTTAGTGTTTTGGGTCTTTATATGTAACTTTAAGTTGATTACTTTTTCGACAATAGTTTTTCATAGTGAATAGGGTAATAAGATTTTTTTAACGTGCGAATAACCATATATTTTGATCATACATTGACAAATAATTGCATTTAAAACAATGAAATAGAAGATGCAAGATGGGTTTTGTATTTCTTTTTCTTATTTGTGTGTTTAAGAAACCGTTAAATCAAAAAGTCTATTCAAGCCTACAATACCGTGAATGAAGTCACATAATTCTAGGAAAAATTAGAAGTGATTTATTCATTTCTTTTCTTTTTTCGCCCTTTTTGTTCATTTTAAATATCGAATCCTAATAAAAATGAATAACGACGATCATTATAATTATTATAATGATCGTAACAGACAAACCTAACGTTTGTTGTCGTGTTTCATTATAACACCTGCGGTGAATTGGGTCTGTAACATTTTCAAGACACGTTGTGATTTACGCCAGGGTATAATGCGGATGTAAAAAAATGTTCTATTCTTTGGGCCTACGCGTGGCATTATATTTGATTAAATTTCGGCCCTTTTATTCCGCCTGTGTGTGTGAAATTAACCTTGAATCTGATTAAATCTTGGCTTATAAACGTTAGAGGGATCAAAAAACCGATTAAAACCTTTCTGACGAGTACCGAAATTCATTATAGAATTCCGAAAAACTTGTTTTATTGGAACATATTCCTAACGGAAAGAATGTGATAAAAACAAGATATAAAATACGCACGATGCTTAAAGGATTGGTATTGTCGAGTGGGATTAAGTAACGTCTTGTTTATTTCATCGCGTTTAGGTAAACGAGCCGTATTTCAAAGACTTCGTTTGTAAATTTATTTATATTTATCCTTTTTTCGTCATGAGTGGAAATAACTCTTTACGCTTTGGTTTGCCCAAATTTTTATTCGTTCTCTAGAATTTTTATAATTACATACTGTACGATTGAAATATTGCAATAACCTCTTCAAAGTAAGCTAATAAATTTTAAGTTTGCCACGTGGCAAAGTGCAGAGTTTAGAATTTCGCAACTATCAGAAACAAGGTTTTTTTTTACATTAAAAGTAGCGATTGTTATACTTTTATCTGCAAAGTTTTGTTCAAAACTAAAAGTAAAGTAGCTAATAGCTGCGTTAATTAAACATACTTTTCTAAGTTCCTTTTCGTATATTATTTACATTTTGCACATATTTGTTAGCCGCGACTTTCCGCAGATTTACTTCAGTTAGATTGCGAAATCGTGTTTCCCGATCGTCGTCCAACAAAATGATGATTTTGATATACTTCGTCGTAAATGCATTCCGTTTCGAATAACAAAATCTGATTGACATAACGTAGATAAAATACATTTTCTCATCACGTTCATTTACTTTGAACGTACTCCAACTTCAAATAATAATTGTTGCCTTCCACGTGTCTTCATCAAATGCTGTTTTGAATTCTGCAAGTGCTCACATTAGGCTGCCGTATTATACGTACAAGTTGTTCAAATGTTGTACTGCAGTTTGCAAGAGGAGTGTATCACTTTCAATGTTTACGCGGCAAAGTGTAAGTTAAGGGTATTAACACCATGACAGCTGAGATTAACCAAAGGCTATACGAGCGCGTGGAAAGGAGAAAAGATACGTACCGGACTTATAATTTGAACAACGACTTGTAATTAATCCAATTTCATTATATCCACGTAGTCAATTAGTAACGAACTATTATCTACGAAACTCAACTATTCCAACTGTCGTTGTATGCGGGAAACAACGCGGTACATAATTTCGCCTTTGTTCGGCCTCGACTTCTGCGTTTCGTATCATATATTTGGATTATGTGGCACGTCGATTATATACTCCGAAAGGGAAGCCAATTGCCTTACATCGCGACGTGAAGCGCGTCAATTTTTCACAGCAAACTCAAGCGTTTAAGCAGGGTTTTTCAACGCTTCGTTAACTGGCTTGCCGTGTTTTCTTCAAAACAAGCCAAATAACTTGACGGTATGATATTCATTTTTGTGTAGATTTCATTTACAGAGTCAACAGAATGTTGAGCAGTAGAACGACTCAAAGTGCCACTTGTTTGTCTTTTTCGAGTAATGAATGAAAGTTTTGCATCCAGTTCCAATAAACGTTCCTAACTGTCCCCCCGTTTTTCGCAAGACTTTTGTAAAACTGCGTCCAGCGTGTTACGCAAATGCTGAAGTTGCCTGCTGAATAACGATCGATCGAGAAAGTTATTTTTTGCGAGCGAAAATGACGCAATTAAAAGTCAAATTGTACGACTGGATTCGAAGTCTATTGTACGGGATAAGTATCTCACGAAATATATGTATTTATATACAGGATGAGGTTGCATAAGTTTAATTGGTGGATGTATATAGTGGATACGGAAATTTCACGACTCTATACGGGTCCAACCCCTTACAGACACTTAACAATGAGTGAAATGAATAGAAATTCACGGCATCAATGAATAGATCTATCTGACGAACTAACTGAATAGAGATACGTAATCTAAGATGGTCGCATGATCAGAATAACGAATTTCATAACTGATGACTAATTATTTCGTCACTTTGGAACTAATAATTTTTCAATTAACTTGTTCGTTGACGGTACAAAAATATAACTTCTTCTAACTTAAAAGCAAGATACGTTGGTATTGTCTTCGGCTCGTGGTACCAACATATTTTATTTTTTTTGGTTCAAAAATATTTGGTTGGTTGGTAGCCCTTTATACTACCAACCTAAGATTTATTTTTGTCTTCGTTAAGTTGCTCAAACAATGTTTTAAATCTATTGAAAACAAAACTTTCGCTCTTTAAATCGTACGATTTTGTGTTTACCTATTAAGTATCAAGATGATACACCAACATACACACGTACGTCGCGTTAGAATGTGAAATTTGTAGAGGCAGGACAAGGAAAGGGTGGAAACATGAATCCGAAAGATCTCCCGTTCTCCAGCGGGATACGTAATCGGCCGCAGCGGCACTCACCGTGGTTTCGCATTCGGATTTAATTTATCGGATAGTCGGTCAAACACCCGGATAAAAACCGTATATTCGTGTCTTTTTTTCGAGCCCTCTTCTGGCGCTCGTTACTCGGGATTTTCCGTCGATCCTTGTCTTTTCTTCTCCCATCCTCGAGGCTTCTTGTCATGAAATTTCGGAGATAAAAAATGCCGTCGTAAGTATTGCATGAATTGTTTAAAGCACCGGAGAGAGCAATGACATATATTAATCCTCATGAAAAAAAGAAAAAGGCGCCCTTTGATATTCAATGCCGAAGCATTACCGTGACAAACTAAGGCACTTTAGAAGAAAGGCATTCCATTTGACCATCCCACTGATCAAATTATATTTCACCTTCACGAGAATGTGAAATCTTCCAGCCTGACGTAGCCAGTTTCAATAGCATTTCAATTTTATTCATATTATCTAAATTCCTCTCAACGCGCATCACTTTCGGTCGCAGAAGCATCGTCGGGTCACGTGAAAACACTAGCTACTCGTCAAAGCAGTTATGTGTAATGTTAAAGAGGTGCTTTTGATATTTTCGAAAATATCTTGTTCTATAATTCTTTTTTAAACAGGATCTTTACCTTCGATGGAATGATTGAAAATGTTGTGAATCAATTCCGTGGTTCGATTATTTGTACGTTAAATTCGTTCATAATGTTTGCACAGTTGTATAGAAAAATGAATGTTAAAATAGTACAGCTAACTCGGGGTTGATTTTTCTTAGAAAACTACACATATTCTAAAAACATTCAGAATAAAAATCATCGCATGAGAAAATTGATTTACCAAAGTTGGAGCGTTTCTCTACATTTTCATATATTTTTTACCCATTGAAGGTAAAAAAGCTCCTGGAAAGCTGGCTTATACATAATAAAGATACTCGATTTCTCCTCGCCCCGCGCGAGACGAGTCATCTCCTCGAATTTGTATAACTCGCAGTTGCAAGATACGTTGTCGACACGTGCTTCGCGAGACGGGTGATGCAACCTCTGCGCCTTTCGGGGTAGAAATCCGGCTTCCCCGAAGCGTGCACTAATTGAGACGATCACGGTTTTAACGACTGGAATCCCGTGTCAAACATTTGTTCGGTCGTTCTTTAAGGAATCAAATGGCCATTAAAGCTCAACTAAATCTTATCGTTGTCAGCCATCTCTTCCCCCGTGGTATCTTTTCCGCTTCTTTTGTTCCCTCACTTCGTCGACCTCTAATTACGCCATTCATTCCGGTGTGTATAAGATTCGGAGGCGATCAATACGGGTGGACACATGACGGCCGAGCTAAGCCCGATCGTCCACGACCCCGTCCAGACGCCCCCCCCCCCCTCCCCCCACCCCATTACGCCTCACTTTCGACAGGTACGAGGCTCGTTTCGTGAGATATTAATCCCTCGCCATTATATATTAAACCGCGCGTTATTTCTGTTTGTGGCCGCTTTCCTACCTTGCCGCGAGCTTTCTCACCCGGCAAATTCAGTGCCAGGGAGGCAAGATCCATCGCTCGAAAATTCGACGAGAACATGACGCCCGGCTGAAACACTTGAGCGGACTGTTATTTTCGAAGCGAAACTTCTTGCCGCTCCGCTGTCCCTTCGCTTCGCTAAATACGACTCTGCCTTTTTGCCATCGCAACTCCTACGCTCTCGCAACGAATCACGGATGTCGCGAAGGCTTTTCAACTCGCTTGCCCTTGGCCTTTCGGGACGTGTGTGTGAGGGATGATTAGTCATAACACAATGACAAGACAAATGGCCGAGTCGCCGACAATAAATCTTTTGTTTATTGAGCTTGTCGTTGAATCAGTCCTCGTTTTCTTTCAACTTGTAATAACGGATTGAGCAATTACATTGCGGCTCTTCGGTAGAACGAGATAACGTTACGTTAATATTTTTGCCGATAGTTAAAAACAAATAGACTGTAGAAATGTATACCGAGGCGTGTGATTCATTATTAATCACGTCGGTGAACTCTCGACGCAGCTGCCGCGGACTTTTTATTCTGTGTTATGTAATCTACATGGATTTCATCGAATATTTATTTTCATTGTGCTTTTTAATTACGTCATACAATTTAGTATTTACAGATAAAGCTGTTAGTTCGGTTTTAATTGAGTACCAAAAATGTTCCGCTTGTAGGTACGCGAAATCGATGGAAACCGAAAACTATTTTCGTTGTAGTTAGTTTCCCAATGTGTCCAACTTTGATACTAATAATAGCGTTTTAGAATAAACGTTATCAATATCTTAAATTGAAATCAAAGCAAAAAACGTGTCCTAAAATGACGAGACGTTTTCCGCTGTTTTAGTATTTGTTAAACACTTTTATTGATAAACTTTTACTGTTATCCCGAGTAAAAAAAAAATTGATCAATTTCCGATCAAAAATTGATCAAAGTAAATAGATCGAAATTAGATCGATCGAGTGACACCTCAGCAGATCTAATAACTATATTTTTTGATCGGATAGATAAGCATGTAAAAGAAGAATATCTTTTTGGATCAAATATCGATGGATTATCGATTGGATGTCCATCGAAAATTGATTAAAAATTATCAATAGAATGTCGATCAAACATTGATCGAATGTTGACGAAAAATCGATTGAAAACGTAGATCAAA
This sequence comes from Aradophagus sp. ZL-2020, assembly GCA_022817685.1. Lineage (NCBI taxonomy): Eukaryota > Metazoa > Arthropoda > Insecta > Hymenoptera > Scelionidae > Aradophagus > Aradophagus sp. ZL-2020. The sequence continues at coordinate 10,738 of JABFOV010006308.1, forward strand.
CATTTTAATTTGGGATGCTCTACAATTACCCCTGATGTTTTGACGCCGTCATAGACGAACTATTTACGATCGATTTCCGTTAATACAGATATATTAATTAACGAAAAT
>JABFOV010006309.1:0-10845 GCA_022817685.1 Aradophagus sp. ZL-2020
GGGTCAAGCTCCGAACAACGCCCTTGAAGCTCCCCTGTGAAATACACGTCTTTCCTCAGATGTTGTAAGAATTTTATTTTATTAGCATCATAATAAACACGTGGCCGATTTGTTTACAACTAGTATAAATATATAAGACATTTATATAGATATATACTTTGATAACATCATACTAATTTAAATTAATGTAATTTTTAATGTAATGTATTGTAAGTTTTTAATGTAATATTTTTCATTTTATTTGTAAAACTATTTGCGAACTAAATATTGGATAGTATATAGAATAGAATAATCGTACTGCATTGATTGAAGTAAAAATTACGGGAAAATAATTGTAATTTGATTCACGAAGGGTGTGAAGAGTGCACGTCAAGCTTTAGTAATAATAATGCATATCAGCGGCACTGTTTGGAGCGCTCCTCCGACTGCAGATAGAACAATGCATTTTTTTCTCGACTCGACATCCACGTGTTGCTTTCATCATGAAACAGGTAGACGTGTAACAAATGTTCACATTCAACTTCGCACATAAACACACCAAATAAATAAGTGTATGCAATTGAATCAAATTCAAAATCTTACACATGATTATTAATTTTTTAATCTATTTGATTACATTTCATTAATAAATGTTCAATAATTAAAAAAAAATAAAAAATTACTTTTATTCATTAAATTTAGAGCTTTTAAATTAATTGTTGATGAACATATTAATAAAATAAACATTGATGCTGTAAATGACTTGAATTCAAATTTGCAGTAAACAAGGGTTCAGTTCAGAATTTTATAGTAATTAGTATTGATAGAATTTTTGTTAAGGGAATTAATAATTTTCGCTATTAACATTTCATAAGATTTTGCAAAAAGATTCTCTAGGATCTCAAACATGTTTGTACGAGGTTAGACAACTGAGCATTTAAAACACGTGAAACTTTTTCTTTCAAAGTATATTTCTTTTTCTCTTGTCTCTTTTCTTTATGTTAAAGCGATCCCGTAGTTACAACAGTAAATTGCTCGTAATGCAATCGTACACGAAGTCTTACAATATTTTCCTTTATGTAATTAGCTTAGAAGCCAGATGTGATCTTGAAATCGTCGATACTGCAGCATTAAAAAAGGATTTATTCGATTCTGACATTCAACAAGATATTAAATGCAACAGCAGTGTCATCCCCGGTAGTAAGATTTTTACGACTGCTCATTATAGAGAGCGACGAAAAAAAACTTACATCTCGCAATTATTTCACAGAAATTCATTTAAAACTACATTGCGATATTGGTATGCAAAGTTACTCAAAAAAGAACAGATGCTAATGAAGAATCATGTCGAAACCGATATATTGTTCCATGAAACTGTTCTGTATTCTTTATACAAAAGTCTTCAATCTTGAAAACTTTTTAATACTTCGAAAAGAACAAGTAACGGTTTGTTAATTTTATATAAAATTTTTTTTTAATTTGTTTTTAAAAGGTTATTACTGTTGTAATTATATTCTATTATTAAATTATTACAATGGCAACGTTTTCTTTTCCATTTATATCCATGTATACAAGTCAATATAAGACGTTGTCATGAAGCAAATGATACAAATTTAGTTTGACTCGATTTAAAATATTCATTTGCATATCAAATTCTTCTACACTTCTGTACAACGTGCGAAGATCAAATACCAGCAGGACAGTGTCGATTTGCGAATCGACAGTGAAATTCGTTCATTTACTTCCGATCGATACTTGGAGCTTGTGATATTTTGTTCGCTTCTACAAACAAGTACTTTTTTCATGAACAAAAGAAAGTGAAATAAGTCAGTGAGTGAGACACGATGATCGGTATCATGTCGCAAAACTTCTCCGGCTTTTCAATTAATTAAGTTGTTCGACAATGTCAAGGGATTAGTTAAAGCCAGATAGGTGGATTAGGCGTTTTTATTTCGTCTTTATACTCATAAAAAAGTGTTATGTAATTCTAACATATCTTTTGTTAGTTATCAGTATTTGGAATATAAGAATTTTTCGACAATTAATGAGTAACTGAAATTTATTGTAATAATTTTATTATCTAACTTTGTTTGGATGATATTAATAATCAGGTCAATAAATCAAAATCACATTTCATCTTTTCCTTTTTTTTTTTTTCAAAATAAGAGTTTTTTCGTTAAAATTCATCAAAAGCCAAATCAACAATAACCAAAATTTAATCACCTTACGAAAATTTAGAGATTTCAATGATGATTAAATATAAGATTTCTGATCGAGTGTAATGATGAGTACTTTCAATTTCATGCCGTTGATTGGCGAGTATAAATATTGAACAAGAACGATTTCAAGGCCAGCATATTGGTCGATTGATTGGTTAAACAAAGTTGAAGATAAATATGTTTTACGCCCTTTGAATAAAACGTCGAAGTTTGAGCGAGCGCGTGTGAAGGCGAGGGTTTATTAGGGCGCATCTTACTTAATCCGAAGGCTCGCCCGACAGCGGTCTCGGCACAAAGCTCACTTAAAGCCCCCGGATAATTTGCTTTGAAGTAACACGTGGCATTTAAATCTTTGCAAAACAGCGAAGAGAACTTTTACTTGTTTTGCATGTGAAGTTGAATAAAAAGCAGTAAATGACACGTTAGTATGTACAAACGTGAGAGTTAATTAAAACTTTTATTTTTCGCACTTTTTAATTAAGTCGATTTCAACTTGACCTGAATATCATTTTAACGTCGATTATAATTGACGTAATATACATCGACACGAATTTTTGTGATCGCAGCAATAAATTTCAGAATGTATTGCACGATTAAAATTACTTTTTCTTTAACTAATGCTACAGAACTTTTGAAAAAATATATATTCATTTATAAAGACAAAACATTTCAAGAATCGTTATGAATAAAAAACAAAGAATTAACATTAAACAAATTATTTAAAAAATACGAGGAAAATGTATTGTAAATTAAGTTAAGCTCAAAGTTTACCATGCTTCTTTAATTGTTTTCCCTTAGTAAAGTGTCTAAATTAAAACTGACAGAAAATTTGGAATCATTGCAATTACAGTGACAGTGTGGCACAAGTTTGAAATGAACGAAATGAAAATTCGGAAAGAGAAAGCGCCGATGGCTTGTTTGCGCAGTCTGGGGTCCGGCGCGTGTTTGAATGAAAAAGCGCGTTCGGTGAATGAGTATGTGAGTTCGGTGTGTGTGTGAAAAAAAAACAAAACATAACTTCGCGATTCGTGCGGCAGAATAAGGCGGAAGCGGAGCGCACACGTTTCGTGACATACACGTAACGTACGTAGCGAAGCTGAATGGCAATTGTTGAACTTCCCTTAGCGCAAACGTGTACAACGAGGTCAATTGACATTAAATGGAGGCATTACGGCATTACGTAACCTAGGGCCAATCCGAAGGATACACCCACGCGACCACGCGCAGTCACCTCCGCCGGCCAGGACCATTCGGCACTGATTCGAAAACCGGTCAACTTAGAGCCGCAACGCGCTCACGCCGTCTCGACCGGATGACCGCGCAAATCGGATGCCCCGGCGTTCCTTTTCTTTCGAGACGGAGCGTGTTGTCTTTCGAGTTCAACGACTTGATTACGTCTTCTTAGGCGTTATTTAATTACGATTGCAATGACCTGTCGTCATTCTTTCTTCCCACTTCTCGTCACCTTGCAACCGCGTATTTTACTTTTAAGAAAAACGTTCCTAGAAAAGATGGCTATAATCAAGCTTGTGAAATTCATAAAGTATTGAATATATTTCAATTTTTACTAGGCTTTTTGGTGTAGAAATGTATTATTTTAATATTAAATTTTTAACTACAATTTTAGAAAAAAAAATAGATGAGACAATTTTGAGAAAATTTTAAAAATGAAATGTGTGTTTTAAAATATATCAACTGCATTTCAGAGCTTAGAAAAATTATTTAAAGTGTTTAATATTATATAGACGCAATAGCTGCACAATGTAAAGATGTTTATATCGTAATATAATGGCGGTCTAATAATTAATTCTTTCTGAAACAAAAGATCTATTATAACAAATTAGGGTTATTTCATAAATCGGCACATACATTAATATTCATATGAGAATATGGTCCTCTCCAGATGTCGAGTGCAGGAAGCGATGTACGCACAGACTGGCCTCGCAAAACGAATTGAATCAGCGCGTAATTGAATCGCTCCACTTGACTGGGCCTTTTGATCTCTTTTGAATTTGAACCTCTGTGTTCAACGACGTTAATTTTTACACGACTCTACATATGTAATCATGACCTTCGTTGTAATTAGCATTTTTGTTTAATTCTGTCCCTCGAAAACTGGCATCGAAAATTACGTTAAGCAACTACATTCTTTGACGAACAATGCTACTCGTGCTTGCAAATAAAAATTGTTTCATTTTTCATCTCAATTATCAGTCATATAAATATAGAATTAATAATTGATATTAATAATTGTGATATCAAAAATGATATTAAATTTTAATATTTAACAATATAGTTACACTAAGTCGTAAAATTAATTTTTTTATAGTTTTATAATAAATGGCTTACATAAAATCAAAGAAAAATTATCATGTTTAAAACTAAGTATTTTATTATTAATAAATCACTTTTATTGTGTTTCTAGGTAAAATAGGCCTGTTTTATTTAATATTCTATGGAGTGTTATCAGCATTAGTAGCAATATGTTTTTGGGCATTCTTTCAAACGTTAGATCCAAGGAAGCCAACATGGCAACTCGAACGATCAATCATAGGAACAAATCCTGGTGAGAGTAACGATGTTTAAGTAATAATTTATTTATATATAATAATAAATTAATTCAGCAATAAATATTTCTTTATGAAAAATATATAACTATGAATGTATAATTTTTATCCCATTTTAAATAATTAGCGAACATTTTCTCAGAATAGTATTTACTTATTTTTTCTTTGATTAATAAACGCGTTTAAGATCACGGAACAAAAATCTTCATTTATGAATATGCAGGAATTGCTAATGAATATTAGAAAAACAAATCAAAAGTGCGATTCGTCTCTCGGAGTAAAACATTTCCATAGTATAAAATGTATACATCAGATTTATGTTATATTTTGCAATAATAATACATATTTATTTGTTATACTAGTTTAAAAAAGCGTTTTTATAAAAACTCCATAATGTTACTTTATTTTCTTTTTGCATTTTTACAGGTTTAGGTTTCAGGCCCATGCCTCCAGATTCAAATGTGGAGAGCACACTGATTTGGTACAAAGGAGAAAAAGAATATAAACCGTGGGTTGAGGCTCTTGAAAAGTTTTTAAAAGGTATGAATTATAGAAATGTAAAATTAACCATTAACACTTGTTTGATGAACAATGTGCACTTTTGTACTGATATTGCCGTATTTTATAAACAAAATCATTTGCACGGCAGAATTAATGAAGAAACATCTTTTACATATGCGAAAAATCGTCATGATATTAATTTTACTTTCGAAGGGATGAGCACCATAGCATGTGGTTAAAAGACGCACAATAAATTGAAAGATTAATTCATGATTGCCGTTGGCATCAGTGCGCAAAGTAGAGTAAAGCTATGAAATTTAATTAGCTATACTGTGGAAGTTAATCAATGATGGTATTAATTGTTATTAGTGTACATGACACCTGGACTTACGCCTGGACGGGGTGCAAACATTTTTAAATGCGATTACGATAAGCCGCCAGAGCCAGGACGAGTGTGCAACGTAGACGTATTAAACTGGCAGCCTTGCATCAAGGAAAATAAATTCAACTACCACAAATCAGCGCCGTGCATTTTTCTTAAACTTAATAAGGTAAAAATTTGTGGCTAATTGTAATCGATAATTTATTTTATTCTTACTTAAATCTCTTTTCTTCTTTGCAAAAATAATCTTACATTGTTATATTGTGTATATATATAATATTAGTATATGTTAGTATATATGCATAATGATATATTTTTTGTAGATTTATGGATGGCGACCAGAGTTTTACAACGATACTGAACGTTTACCAGCAAATATGCCAAAAAATTTACAACAACACATACGGCATTTGAAAGAAACGAATCCTAAGAAGCTAAACACGATTTGGGTGACTTGCGACGGTGAAAATCCAGTTGACGTTGAGAATATAGGTCCCGTGAACATTTTTCCCGAACAAGGCTTCCCAGGATATTTCTTCCCGTACGAGAATTTAGAAGGTTACCTCAGTCCACTTGTTGCCGTCCACTTCGAACGACCCCGTAGTAAGTTTGACGTTAATTTTATCAACACGACCATTATATTTATTGGATTTAAATTTGTTGCCGTCAAAAATCGTATTTCATTAATTAATAGAGTTTTATTGTATTTGTTAATTATTTATTCATCAATATCTTTTTTGACGTTTATATTAAGTTATTAATAAATAAACCTCTGCTTTTCAGGAGGAATTTTAATAAACGTCGAGTGCAAAGCATGGGCCCAGAATATAATTCACAGCCGCCACGCCAAATTGGGCTCTGTCCACTTTGAACTTTTAATAGACTAAAACTGCCAAGAGTTAAGATTAACGAATTTTGACTTCATCATTACCTTAATTAATTCATTAATTAATCAATCAGCAGTTCTCAATTCAGTCAGTCTGAATCACGCGATTAATTAATTAATTGTACATTTTTCGAGAGTTCAAATCTTTACAGTGCACTTTATACATGAGCCACTAATAATCGCGTCATCGTACAAATTGGACGCAACAAGAAAATAACGTATTTCTTCGTCGCGGTCAATTACAGTACAGGACAATTAAGGTTTAAAACCCATGTGTATAAATAACTGACAGTTTGTTTCCCGCCCATTCTTACGGAGTTACCGAAATTTCGTATTCTTCCTACCAGCAAATTTGAGGTAATTTGTTTTTTTGTTGTTAAAATAACAGTTTAAAAAGAAAGTCATTTATCGGTAGCCGTGCAAAGACGTGTTTTCGCTAAAACACAAACTGAGAGCACTTTAGTCATTAACAAATATGTAAGTCACTTTCATACGAGAGGATTTGTGAACAATAGACAGTTACACTTTGTAGGAAAAATCAAAGATGATGTAAGATATGAAAAAACTGAATGTACCATTAATTTAGTGGCTACAGGCGATTACTATATAGATAGTAATTTCTCGTCAATTTTAATCGCTGGATTAAAAGGATCTTTAACGGTCGAATAATTGATTGTTTCTCAATCGTTTGAATCGGAACTATTTTTTACGAAATTTTAGATGCAAACATCTATTAATATAGATAATTAAACAATTTTGTATGAAATTTTGTATATAATAAGAATGATACATCAAATGGAGCGTCATCAGTTTCGTAAACGATGAAAAAGCATCCGACAATCAATTTGCAATTTGATGAAACGGAGAACGTTTAAACCATTTTTGTCGATTTAACGAACTTTAGGTTGTTTTGACGGCGGCAAAACGAGGCGATATATGTTTATTTTGTTTTATTTTTATATATTCATACCAATTTTATCTGTTAAATCAACAAAAATCATCGATTGAACAAGAGTAGCGGGTGTTTTTTGTGATCTCCAAAAATAGAATCTCTACGTGTACATTTGTTAATTTATGCAATCTGCCGCTTCTCGTTTTACTTACCATTGATTTGAGTGTAAAAGAATATCATGTAGTAGGATTGTATATTTTGTGTAGAGCTTAGTTGTTAAGATAAATAAGAGTATCACGCGCTGTACTTTTTTTCAGTTTTAGACAAATCGTCAAAGTTGTGTACACCATTTGGACAAAAATTGATGACATCTTCGTCGGTGTGAAACCTCGTATTTTATCAATTGATTGATATTATATTTTAGATCTGGTAACATATTTTAATATTGTTCATTTTATTTTGAGTTATACGTTTTAGTCCACGCAAGCTTTTGTATCGAATGGATCTTTAATTAAGAAAAGCACAGCACGAATTGTTTTTATAGTATGAAGTATATCTTTATATACATGAAGAAAAACAAATATATTTATAGCTACCATCAAACTTTAATTAAAAAAGTGCCTTTAAAAGAGTGATTTTATTTAATAGAAAAGTGCATATTTGTTTTGGCTTGTCACATATTCTTTTGTAAAAGTTATAAAATCGAGATCAGAAACTGTTATTGAAGTTACAAAATATTCAAACGAGATTACTCTGTCATCATGCTTACGCATTACATGTTTTCAAGTTTGAAGGAATATAGCTGATACAAATATTTTTTTGACACGTGCTATGAAGAGAGAAATTATATTTACATGTATTTATATCATGCAAGCGTTTACTATTATATATTTTTTTAACTTGAACGCAAAAAGGTGGTAAATGTAGTATGACAATTGTATGATATATTGTGAAGTGTTGGAATTGTGAAATTGATTCTTTTGTTATTTGCTAATTTGAGGTATACTTTATCATTTAAAGGTAAATAAATGAATTTTATGCCCCCCAGATTAGTAAAATATTTTTGCAAAAACTTACCTTATTATAGAAAATGCATCATTACTATACTGAGTTAAAAAAAATTCATATTCATATAATTATAATATCATATAATATTAAATTTAGCAGCGACTTTTAAATTAAAAATTATCAATTAAAATCTACGTAATGTTGGGTTATATAAGAAAATAAAAGAAAGTGAAACATTGCTTGTAAATGAAGTACAGATACTTTTTTCACTATCAAAAGTAAAATAAAAACTACATTTGTAAGAGAATGTTAATAATTAGTTAAAATAATTACACTTGTTGATAGCAATTTATTTTATTATTACAATAATTCAGTGTCAATTAATCATTTATCTATCTACATTATTATTTCACAATTGCATCAATTTGTAGATTAAAGCCTATAGTTAATATTCCTAATAGCAAAGTGTTACACGCAACAGTGTAAAACGACTTACGAACAATAGAAATCTACACTGTGATTACAATTATTAATTTCTACTAAAATTGACAATGAATTACGACTTCTGTTAATAATCAATATTCATTGTCGATTTTCTGTATTTGAACTGTAACTTATGGAATTGACTCAATCTCGTTTGACAATTTTCTAATGTTTATGGCCCAGAAAAGTTGTATCGTGAAATAAACCATTCTTTAGTTAGTAAATTTTTATACTAGCAAAAAAAAGTAAAACGTTGAACATAAAGATGTATAATTTATTGATTTGTCGTAAGTAATATATTTTTGGATGATAGATTGAATTTATTCGTACAGACTTATATTGATTTCCAATTTGATTTAAACTTTACGTTTCCTTTTCTATAAAATAAATTGTGCTTTTTTTAATTGTTAATCATATAAAAAACAATCTAATTTTTCATTGTTATATATATTTTATTTTCTTTCTTTGAATTTATAGAAAAAAAATTAAATTAATAATTTTATAAGAAAGGTATTTCTTGGGACTATTGAAAAGTTGTTGAGAATCGACCATCTTTGTTTTTGATAAAAATGATATATAAAAATGTTGGTGTTTTCATTGATTGATTATAAAGAACGTATGGTCAATATCTATACAATACCTTAGCACTGAGAAGGCTATTACTCAAAGAATTATTATTTGTACCGAGTAACATTTCGCACATCGATATTTTATCGATATAAAATGTCCTTCTTTATCGTACTAATAAATAGTACTCGATACAATTATCTTTAGTGTCCACAGTGCATAACAATTTTAATTTCTCAACAATTTCAATATTTTCTAATTATTTTTAGTAATCAACAAACTTGATAACAATATTAAATAATTTTAATTTTTTTAGCCGAGTTCTGAATTGAATGAAATAATGCACGGAAACCATTCTTTTTCTTCCTTTTTTCGTTTAACCATATATTTTATTGTTATTGTTGTATTTAATGGCTATGGCTATGAGGAACTATTGAACTTGTAACTTCCGCTTTCACACCAGGTTTAAGATTTTTTTCCCTCTCTTTTGTTGCTTTTATCTGATGGCAACTGGTGTTAAACAACTAGATTCATATGCCACAGGTTGAAGAATATACGATTGAACAATATATTGAAAAACAATTTTTTTTCTCTATATTTGTTGTTAGAACAACATTAGTGAGTAAAATGAAAAAAAAAATTAAGATTTGAAACAAAATGTACAAACTATTGCTACAACAACTACGTTTTTATAGTCGATTAAGAAATAAAATAATTTATGTACTTTCTTAAACATAGTTACACCTTATAGTTTATACATTTATACATTCAGTTTTTAAATTGATGATAATACTAAAGTTATTTAATTTCAATGTAGTAGATTAACTTACAGGTAGTTGATTGAAAGCGAATTAAAATCAGTCTTTTATTTTGAACGACGAATTCTAATAATTTTATAAACATAATAATTTAATTTAATTTAATTAAATGACTGAAGATTCACGAAAAGTTAAATTTATCATCTACAAATGTTACTCAACAATGTAATTCTCGCAATACACAATTCTACTTTGAATGTATCTTATATGAAACTAGTGTTAAGATATGTTGTAATGAACACAAGCTTTTTTTTCATTTGTGAATGACAATTTTGGGAGATAAATATTATTTCAAATACAAATATGTTATAATAAAATGAATATGATTAAATCGTAACAATAAGATAATGAACTGACAAGAACACTGCTACTTTTAATTTTTCATCTCAAATGTATTATTCTCATATTAACCAATTTCAACACTCCCCAAGTAGAAATTCGGCCCGGCAATCTTGATAATTTGCTGGGGCCTGGTTAGTTTACCATGCCTGGGTTCTTTGTCAGCATGCCGTTTCAGGGCCCGACTCGTTTCTAATATCTGGG
>JABFOV010006310.1:0-10844 GCA_022817685.1 Aradophagus sp. ZL-2020
GATGGTGACCGCCCCCTCTAGGTTTTCTTCGCTTCCTTTTGCTACTGTAACTTTCTTCATAATCGAAATCACTATCTGGATCAGGCTCATCAAATGCATCCATGTCTAGCATGTCTTGTTCATCATAAAACCAAGCATCTTTGCTATGTTCATCTAAAATATACTTTACATTAAACCCATTGACAAATTTACCCTTATGAGGATTTTTTTTTATTTTATTGTTAATTTATAGATACCCTATTGATGAAATTAAAAATAAAGTTTATTACGTAAATATTGATCATAATAAACAAATGTGTAATTACATAGAAAGATAAAAGAATACCTTTAAGTACTAAAGAATCTTTGCTATCATCATTAATGCCGGAAACAATCCCTTCAATGCCTTCAACGCCATCTTCTGTTTCCAAGCGACCAGTTCTTTTTGGATGAGAATAGTGCATTAGATACTGCCTACGCTTTTTTCTCCATCGTTTACTAGGATATGTATAGATCTGACCATGTAAAAGTCCTGGAAGACGTTCTCTCGAGGACATAAAAAGTGCAGAGTGATTTTGCGCAACACCTAGTTATAAAAAAACATTTATTTGTACTCAACTTTTCAAGAAAAAAGAAAAAAAAATTAAATTATCTAATTACCTGTTTGAGAATCTAAAAAAGGCATTCTTAAACGCCTTTCTCTACATAATTGACTGTTGTAAGTTGAAGAATTTTCAATAGCTTCTCTATAAGCGGTATCATTGAGAAAACTGAAATACAAACATATGTTAATTAATTTTTGTTGTATATATTTTTATTTTTAATGATATTTTTTTTTCATATTTCTTTGATCATTATACAACGTAAAACAAATTTAAATAACTTTAAAATTTATTAGCAACTTATCAAAATAAAAACAAAAAAAACAGTAAAGAAATTCTTGTTTAAAACATTTTAATTCATGTATTTATACAAACAAAGATAATTAATTTTTCTCATAATTATAAATTCATTGCTATGATTCTTCAAGAAACTTTAACTGTTCCTGAGAATCAGTAGCATGAATCATTCATTGTTTATAAACAACTTTATAATTAACAAAATCATTAATTGTTGTTACAAACAAAATAAAAACGATCAGAAACGCAAACATTAAAATTCAAATAAAAGCGAACCTTTCAATTTTGTGAAGGTTGGATTCGCTGACGACTTGAATGCAGTGGTTCGTCGCCGGGGAGATAGAAACCGCAGTCATCTCGTCAACCTTTGGCACTTGCAACGAAGCTAAAATTTCAACGGTCAACAATGGTTCCTAATAATTATACACGCGATTTTGCTTTCACGGTGGCCTGCGCGAGAGATTCGCGGTTGCATGAGTGCGGCTTGCAAGCGCGTAAATATAAAAAATAGGTATCAAATCTGGCGACCAACCGTCCGTTTCTCTCCTTTCTTCTCGTTTCGTAGCGTTGTAAAAGCAAAATGGCGTACCGCGACGCCGCCTAGTCCTAACCGGATGTTACGTCACTGGCGTGACCGCGTTGAATCGATACATATTTTGATCAGGGTTTTTATATGCTCGGATTTTACTAACTTCTTTCCTATATTATTTAAGATTATAAAAAATTCTAATTTTCCAGTTTATTATTTTTATCTTTGAAAATGGGTATTTGAGAGTTTTTATAGTTTCAATTGGTTATTCAAACCGGAAACGGACTCGTTAACATAATCACGTGATCATCCCGGGTTAATTAACGATGTATATTATTTAAATTTATTACAGGAAAGTAAACTTCGCGTGTTCCAGTACAATAAATCATTCAGTAAATAATTAAATATTTTTTGTAAAAAATATGATGCGTGGGCTAAAATTGGTTTAGTTTGAATCGATGATTTATGAATAAATTTTTTTTATCCATGGAAGGTATTGATCCTCATGGAGACTTTGTGAATATTGACTGCTACGGTGGATAAAATAATTGATTAAAATGATCTAAAACTGACATTTTATTGACATATTTTGAAAATGATTTTGCATGCAGTGACCAAACTGATTGTTAATAAATCTTAGATCTATATTTTATTCTATTTATCTTTTTATCCTCTAATGAGCTTATTACATAAGCTAAATATTTACTTATTAAAAGTCTATTGAATTAAAAGTTGATTCATAGTGGAAAATCACTTTTTCGTGTATCATTTTGAAATGGTTGGTAATATAAGTTTTAAACACTTAACTCATTATACTACTTATAGTTTGTTTTAATAATTTGTTAGAATTAAAAATGTAATGTAATTATAACAAAAATTAGTTATTTATTCTTTACGTATAATCATTTAATAAAAATGTTTCAATATAAATTTGTTTTAAATTATCAGTAGCTCGTTTAAAAACAACTTTGATACTACTTGAGTATCATAAATTATAAATAAAAGTTTTTGTTTTATAATTCAGTATTAACACCCCAATAATACTCCCCTTTGTGCTTAAGGTGGTTTAACTAGTAGCATTGAGTAGTGTAACACATTATAAAGCCTGAAATTGTTGATAAAAAACCATTACTTGTTTAAAATAACGAATATTTGCACATAGATAACAAATAATTTATTCATTGACAAAAAATGTGTATTTACAGTATCTAACAATGTAACTATACAAATTTATACTTTGGTTTTCTCCAATTTCTTTTTCTTTAAGGATTCCTCGACTAATCCCTCCAAATCATCCAAGGGTCGGTAAAACATGTGCACCAATTGTGAACCTGCTGCAGCACTCATAGTCGCTGCTATGCAAAACATCACAAATCTTGTTTTCGAATCTCCATAAAACATTTTGCCTCTTCGTATCTCAACAATGTAGAATTTATTTTGTCTAACCTAGTATGACGAATCCTCAATTTCTGACAGTTTTTTATTTACAATCTCTTCAACTTGTCGTCGTTTGAATGTTTTATAAAAATTAACCTCTCCAACTTTCCAATTGATCATAGAGAACTCAAGCAAGGCCCCTCCAATAAAAAACACCGGTAAAAATCGGTATATTCCAAAGTACTTTTTTCCGGGCCACTTTCTCACAATTTTGGCTAAGGTTTTGCTGTAAAACCACATCGATAATTGTCTTTATTTGATGTTGATGTGATTTTTTTAATTTTGAATTTGTCAAAAACTTACGAAACTTGTGGCAGTGCATACTGCATACAACTTTTGCATTAAGCAGTTGACAATTTTCATTGCAGATGGCACCTTGCACCGCTGTGAACAAGTGGTTTTTCTTGTTTATATAACAGTCGGTAAGTTTGTATTCTGTTGTATTGGAAAACCTTTGTGTGCGTCACTTTGTGTGGTTTTTTGTGTTGAACAATTCAGTATAAATTTTTATTTTAAAAAGAAATTTCTTATAATATTTATTACCATGTCTACTCGGTAACTTAGTAATTTATGTTGTTATTGGAGAAACCAAATATAACTGTGAAATGTCTAATGTGAAATACAGGCTTTTGGTTTTTAATTTGTTTACATAAGGTAACTTTGTTGTTTTGATAAAATTAAAACGCAAATAATTTGGGATTTTGTTCACATCCATTCATTTTTTATTCAAGCTTATTTACATGGTTTATTCTTAAATTAAAAAAGTGTTAATAATAATGTGAAACTTTAATGTTCTATTTTAAGGCATAGAACAATTTTTTGTACAATTTCGATAACTATGTAATTAATTAATTAACAATGGAACAGTTTATTAAACTATTACACTTTACTTGTGTACCATTTTAGAATAAAATAATAATATAAATTAGTTAACCTCAAAGATATACTTAATTATAATTGTAAGTGAATTAAATCCTACAACTACTTTAGTTTTAAATGAATTCATACAGTTTTCTGCAATTTAATTTGTATCATTTTATTTTTGCAGCACGGCGATGATAAGATTTTAAATTTTCAATATATGTAGCAGATGTATAAATAGTAGCAATATGGTAACAGGGTGCGTGATAAGGAAGTGTTCAAGTGTTTGGAGCCCTATTTCTTTCACGAGTTATCATTGGTACAGTATATAATTATAAACTTTTAATAAATATTATATTATGCAACAAAGATGGAAAGTTGATGATTTTGACAAGTATGATTTCAACCCAAGTTAAACTTAGGGTAAAACTTATGTTACAGATCTTTTTCGGAGGTCCTCAACTTTCTGTTTAAGTTGCAAATTAAATTGTTGTTACTGTAAAAATTAACAATTCTCTTCAATTCAAGTACAAAAAATTGTCCTCTGAGGGCAAGAAATATATATTTTTCTCCCACTTAATAAGTTTGGAAAGCAATGCAATCATGGATAAAATGTGAACATAATTGGTTAATTATAAAAATTAATAATTAAAATTACCTGACACCTTTTTCTTTTTAGTTTTCCATTAAAAAACCCAGAAATGTTGGCCAAATGGATGAAAGCCATTCCTCCAGGATATATAACAATACCCAATCATAGTTCAAGAATTTGTAGCAGGCATTTTTTGGATGACTGCTTCACATATTCCCAAAATGGCAAAAGATCATTAAAAAAAGATGCAGTACCTACATTGTTTGGGTCTGATGCTAGAAAAGAAGATATATTGGTAATTGATTTAAATAATTTTTTATTTGTATAAAATTATAAAAATTAAAATTTTTTACTAGCGTAACATTTTTTCATTATATTCATAGTGATATGTTGTATTGATTTTGTCATATTTTTAGAGCACATCTGAAATAAAAAGTGAACCAAAGGATAGTGATGATTCTTGTGACGATGAAGTAAGTATTCGTACGTTTTGATGTACAAGAAAGTATTATCACTTATGATATCTTATCTCTAATGAAACTTGTTAACAAATTATTGGTTGAAACCTTTGTAAAACATTGTATACATTTTAGGGCCAAAAGGTATATAGATATGTAAAAAGGTCAAAATATCTTCATCCCCAGGTACTGGCCTTTTTTAAAAAACAATTAATTTATGATTTATTTTTATTGCAATAATAATAATACTGTTTTTAGATGCCTAATGAGAAACACTATGATACTGGAATGAAAGTAAAAAGTCCTAAAAAGTTAATCCAAACAAGAAGGAATACACGAATTTCAAAAAAAGAAATTGAATTAAAGAAGCAAATTATTATGTTAAAAATAAGACAATTGAGGAGGGAAAATCAAATTCAATCAATGACAAAAGTTGTAAATTCTTTTAAGACAATTGTAAAAACTGAAAATCTTCCTGATAACTAATACACTTCTTGTAAGACATGCACCAAAAACATTGTTCTTCAGGTTTGAAAACTTAATTAAAAGTTGTTTATTGTTGCCCTAGTATAAAAAAATAGGACAAAAATGAAAATACTCGTCCTGTAGTTCTAGACCTGAAGAACGTTTTACTTGCAGTTGTTACAAAAAATATAGTGTGTATCATGGACAGTAGTTGACACTTTCTACATGGACGATTTTTAGTACTCAGCTTTGCCTTGTGCGAAATATTTTCTCTCATGTGAAATTGTTTACTTCCTACTCTGGATGCATCATATACTATTGTTTTCAATTAAAAAGTTTTTGTATATAATGTAATTTATTTTTTGTACAAATAAATGTTAATTTAACAAACAGCGTAGTTAATTTATTAACTACTATTTAATTATGTCTTTTTAGAAGTTTCTTAGTACAAACGAAATAAAATTTGTGAATAAGCTGCCAGTTTTACTATACTCATAAATAAATTTTAAAACTTTTTGTCAGTTCAACATAAATGGCAATATTTTGACATAATTGAAATATAGTTATTTTATCTTTTTGATATTTCTAAAATGTTATAGTTTTTTGATTTCAAATGTAAATTTTATGGGTGTAATAAACGTCATATTCCTTATCACACAATCATAATTATTTGACTAATCTCTATATATAGGTGTGACGTAGAGATAACTACATTAAACATGTAATTCCAAAGCATTATTGTTCGGGATGTAATTAACAATTGTACATAGGATGATATAACGATGAAATTGGTGTGACATTATGGTACAGAACAAAATCTGTCAAATTCAATTAATTTATTTTCATGATTATTGAATTTAATTGAAGATATACGATTTATTTAAAGAGTAATTAATTGGAAATAACTGTAGATATCAATTCGTAACGAAGAGGTATGTACAATAATTGCTACTAATAATCTTATGACTTCTGGAAACATGAAATATAAGTATTCTTTAAAACTTTCTAATAGTTTGAAATATATTTTTTTTGATAACAGCTAAAATCGTTCATTAAATTCAAATTGTCCACTAAATTAACATTCATAAAATAATAGTCATATCAGTGCCATCCCTTGTTTTATAGTCGGTTCCCGGAAACAGTTATCGTAATTACAACAAAATGACACAACACTATGAGTCGTGAATTAAAAAGTGCAAATTATTACGTAAGCCTCTGTATTCTTACATTCAATCATTCAAATGTAATCACCCAAGCCAGCTAAACAATCGAACAATAAACCAATTAACATTTATTCCATTTCCCTCTCTCTTTTCCTAATTTAATAATTTACATAATCAACAGACATTAACATTAATCTTTATATCATTAATAATTGTCCTAATCAAAGCATAATGAAAAAAGAAAAAAAAGTGACTGTCTCCTCCAGCATTATTTTTAAGAAACGGCGTTTCCCGCGTGAAAGGTGCGCGCGCATAATGGTGTCGCCATTTTCGGCCGTTCGCCGGATAGTGAGTTGGCGTCACGAAACCGAGCGTCATAACGTATCCGGTGTTTCCCAAGCGAAGCCGCCGAGCACGGTGAAGTCGAAGAGAAGCCACGCAAACGAGGAAGACCGGAGTGCGTCGTTCCACGCCGTTGAATAAACATTATTATTCGGCATTGATATTTGGCCGCTTACGCGCGCACAAGTTGAGATAGCAGGACGCCGGCTTTTCAAACGCAGTCGAATCCGCCGCACGGCCGAGTCAAGTCAGCCGCCACATTCGAATCCAGGCGATCCCGAGAATCGGTCGCCGCAGTAACCAACGTTTAGTCGAAGACGCCGGCAATTTAACCTCACTTTTGGTCGACTGAACGCCCGAACAATGGCCACTAAGGCAAGCAAAAAGGCGGCGTCGCAGCCGAGCACCTCGACGCCGATTAGTCGGCGCGCTAGTAGCCCGCTGAGCCCGACTCGGTACTCCAGGTTACAAGAGAAGCAGGATCTGCAGAATCTCAATGACCGACTGGCCTGCTATATAGACAAGGTACGCCACTTGGAGTGCGAAAATTCCCGACTTACTCATGAGATTCAGACCAAGGAAGAGACTATCACCCGCGAGGTCTCCAATATTAAATCCATGTACGAACATGAGCTGTCCGACGCACGCAAACTCCTGGACGAAACGGCAAGGGAACGTGCCAAGCTTGAAATTGATACCAAACGATTGTGGGACAATAATGAGGATCTTAAGGCGAAGTGAGTTATTTTCACAAAACATTTATTTAATTATCTCTTTTTTTTTTTTTAATTTTTGCTTTTATTTTAAATTTTAATTTTGTTTTTGTGAAATTGTATCGAAAACAATCTAGGTTTCATTTAGGTTTGTGTTCTTTTATTCAGCGAAATGTGCAATTGAAAGAGACAGGTGTTCGTGAGAAAGAGACATTCAAGAAAATGCGTCTTGCTGAATTAAAAAGCACATTTTAGATACTTGTGTTTTTGCAAAATGTTGATTTGAATGATATGAAAAGAAAAAGCTAGGAGTACTATATATTGTGTTTAATCCTCTACAGGGTAATTTATGAGCCTTTGTATTTTAAGTACTTTGTGTGTTTATAACTGGAATTTTTCAGGATATTTCTTTAAAATCCCTTTTTTATTATTTTATTGTGTTCAATAGATAATACCTTTATCAGTTTACCGAACTCATAAATCTATTTTTAATACAATATACAATTAAAGTTTTACAAAAATGCATATTATGAGAAGACGAGTTCATAATCAATGGAAATGTTTTCTGCAGCATTCTTTTATGAACAAAATAGCAACATTGGATTTTCAGGTCAATGTTAAGAAAAAAAAAGAGAGGGTATACTTTACAGTTTACCATATTTGCAAGCTTTGTACTTATAAGTCATTCAATGGAGAATTTAATTTCATGAATAAATTTATAATATACTTTTAATGTACACAGAATATGTATAAATGTTACTAGATTCCAATTATAAAAAGTTTAATTCTAACTTAAAAATACAAATTGAAATACAAAATAAAAATACCGACTGAAAAATAATATCTTATTTGTAATTTTGTTATTGAAATGAATAAGACAGCGATAAAGTCGTTCTCGGGCTACATCTTTGAGTAGTTTTACCGCCTTAGGGTAGAAAGTTGCACTTTATCGTCTGCTACTGCTATCCTGAAAACAGTAATCATAAATTAACCGCAATAATACCCTACTCTTTGAAATTAGGAAAGATTGGGAGAATTATCCAATCATCAAACAGGATAAGTCACTACAAATTACTGTCCTTATAAACACTATAAAAAATTTTTTTTTCTAACATACTTTCATAATTTAGAAGAAATTTGTATCTGAGGTCAAATAGTTTTGAGAATCTTTTGCATCCAGTTATCTTTTATTGAAATCTTGAGGTGAATGTACAGTTATTTAATATCTGTCGTATACAGCAATGAAATTGAACATATTTCAATGAAATTCGGTAAACAGTAAAGTGGGAATTCTAGGAGCATGTTTGCTTACAATGCTCATTACATGATGTTTATTTATATCTGAGTAAGAATGATTACATTCAAATATTTATATCAGTTCAAGTGATTGTATACATTTTCTTATAATTTATTAAAAATAAAATTAATTTTGTATTAAAAACTTTTAGATTTATTTAAAAAAAAATTAGAAAATTATGGGATCAATATTAGATGACACAATTTAAATTATATTTTAAATAATATTTTCTCATAAATTATCTTTGATTAAATGATTGGATTGAGAAGTGTAAGTATTTCCTGTAATTTTGAAGGAGTTCTAAGCGACTAATGGTATAAATTTTTATTAATGTAAATACATTATATCAAATTATATTATGTATTCAATAGAGAACATTATTTTTTAAAGAATACAATACAAATACAAATCTTATTACAAAGGATCTTGTTATTCTGATAAAAAAAGCAACTTATCAATATAACAATTTATGAAAATATAAATTTATGATGCTAAACTTAGTAAGTTGTCTCAAAATAAAAACTGACGGAAGGTGATTGATTTATTTATATTTATAAACATCTTCTAATGAAAACATTTAATAGCAAATTATTTATTAAGTTAATTATAAATAATTGATATTGTTTTTTTTTTACATGCAATTTATTTATAATACGTGAAATATTTGTCAATTATTTATTCTCAAAATTGCGCGAAATTTTCTCTCACAAAAAAATTAAATTAAAGTCAACAATCATATTAAAACATCTTTCACATCCCTTTGTTGTCACTTTTCAATGGCAATTATAATTGCAAATCGGAGTTGCAAATATTTGTGGCATAATTCGGAGCACCAAGCGTTCGCAATTTGCCACACCCTATGCATGCGTGAGTATATATAGCCAAACTTAATAGTCTATGGGGTCGCCAGTTTAGTTTCTCCTTTTTTTATGGTTATGACATCATCGCGATGTTTATCACTGTTGCCCGTAGTAGTAGTAGTAGTATTCTCATTTCACACATGACTTCTGTCCGTACTTATCTAAAATACAACTTTTTAACTCATAAATAATTTCATTGAAATTAAAAAGAAAACAACAACATAGCCATTAATTAATAAACAATTAAAAAACAAGAATCGTATTATTTTTCGCAATAAAATACTGTCAACTGTAAATTACATAATAACTTATTGTTAATTAATTAATCTGTTTTTTATCTGAATTATTTAAAACTATTTTATACTCTTCATTGAATTTTTAATTATTTCATATTACATTTCAAATTAATAATTTAAATTCTTTTACTATTAAATAACAAAATTTCACCTCTGGTGGGAAAACAACGTGTGGTATTAATATTAATACAAAATGATAAATAAAATTAACGTTATTTTTTATAGGGTATTATTTCGCTTGTAAATTTGCAATAATGTCGCAACACTGAATCGTAGTGTAACTTAAACATTAGCAGAATCATGGCTTACTGTCATATATTATTTACACCAGCCTCCAACTGACGTATCCATGAGTTTGTGTTTATTTTGACGCTGACTTCAGCAGTCCTGCGAAATTGGTCAAGCAAATTTAACAAAGCTTTCATACTTAAAAAAAAAAATCTTCGAAGGTGAATCACCCAGATTTCAATACTTGACCCTTAGTTGTTTTTTTTTCCCTTTATTTTACCAATTTTAGAGTAATTACATTATCACATATACGTTTACATTCCTTTTTTTTTTCTTAATCAAATCATCGATAAATCTGAATGCGATCAATTATATTACTCTCGTGAACAGTGCAATTTTAGTAATTACGTCATTAATCTTATCGCGGTATCATTCACGTTTGAACTGTTTTACCTCTTTAAAATGTGATGGAAGTTTGCAATGTTTTTTTTTTTTTTTTTTTTTTTTTTTTTTCAAAAAATTTAAACTTCTAAGTAAGAGGAAATAAAATTTTTTTTTTTTAAAAATTTTAAAAACTTTTTCTTTTACAACTCTCCCAGCCCACGAAACCCCTCTACCTCTCGTTTTCCCTCTTCTTCTTTAAAAAAAAAAAATAAACAAACACAACAATCCATCTATCTGTATACTCATGACAATATGATACTATGGCATATACCTATCACGTA
>JABFOV010006311.1:0-10844 GCA_022817685.1 Aradophagus sp. ZL-2020
TTTGGTTAAAGTTGAGTTGTTTAATGGATTGAGATAAGAGTCATCGAATCAGAATTGTGTTTTTTTGTAATTTAATACTTTGTTGAACAGCTGATAAAATTTTTTTGATTTAAAAATTCATAAAATTATATGACGTGCAGTACGTGTGGTGTAGGTGGAATTTAAATGAGGAGTTTATTTGAAAAATGGAAAAGAAAGGAAAAAATATTTTTAAAAATAAAAAAAAAAAAAAAAAAAAAAAAAAAAAAAAAAAAAAGAAAAAACCGCGCGAAGAAAATAAAATAAGTAAGACAGTATATTTGTGAAATCATTAAAAAGTTTAAAATAAAAACGTTTAAAAAGGTGTGATATAATGGTCGAAATGAAAAAAAGGAGTGAAAAAAGAAAGATAAAAATTTTATGATTTTCCTTTTTTACGAACAAATCGAAAGCGAAACGTCGCACCTAAGTGTGGCTTCTAAAAATAAGAATTATCATAAGCAACGAAGACTAGTGGGCGCGCGAGGGAGAAGAAAAAAAGTTCATCTGCATAAGTCGCCGAAACGCCGATCGCAACAGGCGTTTTTCTTGGCGCAAAAAATAAAAAAGAAAAAAAAAAAAAATTTCCACGCTCGACGAAACCCGCGCGGACCAAAGTTTCCTCTCGCTGTAACGGCCGTTCAGACTACGAGATAACAAGCGTTAATTTACTTCGTCCGGATCATTAATTTTTATAGCCGTGAATTTTGTTTTCAGTCTTCTATTTCAATACTTAATTGTATGTAAGTCGCTCGACGTTTCCTGGAGACTTTCACAGTCGCGTCGATCGCGTACCCAAATATCAGGCAATTTTGACGAAGAAAATAAACCGAAGTTTCAAATTCAGCTGCTATTTTAACTGTCGTTTCATTGTACTTCGATGAAAGTCAAGTTCGCTTTGTTTTACCAAGTAATTCAAAGTTGGAACACATTGTGCAAATTAACACTTTGGTTTTGATTTTCTAACAAGTTTCGTACCAAAATTCGAGTGTATTGTTGAAAAAAAGTCTGCCCTTCTTTCCATGAGTTGAAAATCTATAAAAAAAAAAATGTAAAACGAAAGCAGAAAACAGGCAGTCGTCGAATAGGTTGTTGAAATACGTTATCTATGATAATTGCGATAAACAAATTTAATGTACGAAATAAAAATGAAATTAATTAAAAAGTCATTAATAGTCTTGAAGCGAATGCAATGTTGATTAATGAATTGGATTTCAGGTAAGTGACCAGGTTGCAGAGGCATTTCGAAGCAGCTTGTCGATAGAGCAAAAACGATGACCGTGATCGCGTCGAACGAGAAGATGAGCGAGGATGGGCTCATCTCGCACAAGTACAACAACAATGGCGCGATACTCAACGGCAAGTCTTACGACATAACGAACGGCAAAAACGGCACCCATGCACTGCCGAGCGAAGGCAAGACTGTCGTCGAATTCAGCGGCAAGACCGACGACGATGTCTTGTGCGGATGGGGTCTCTGCAGACCCCGCTGGTTGCAGTTCTTTGCAACCAAACAAGTGTTCCTTGTCGCCTTCTGCATTACTTGGGTAAGCACCTCGTTCTCTTTTCACTTTTCCAATAATACAATTATTCATGCTAATTACTTTATTGCTTAATTTAGACATTTACGAGTTAATGACTGGTACGCGGTCATGTACTCGTACATTCACCCTACAAGTTTTTTTTTCGCCGTACATGAAAAGATTTATAATGTTATTTATTGTTTAAAAAAAGACAATTCAACAACGCAAATAAATTATGTTAAGCTGAGATTATCATGAAACGTCGAAGAGGCCTTTGGTGTAATAAAAAATTTAAATTTCAAATGATTTCAACGTTTCTGTGGTATTTAAATTTAAAAGTGTTTTGTATAAACTGCATAATTCTAATTCAATTTGTAAACGTCCGAATAATTTCGTTATTATTTTTACTGAAAATACGTTTTTTTTTTGTAGGCCAATAAAATAATTTTCAAACTCAACAATTCAGTAATAAGATATTCTAGTAACTGCTTCGAACCTTAAATTAGAAGAATGTTAAAACAGTAATATTATTCATCTTCATTAGACAAAAAATAATGTATTTTACGAATTGTTTTCTTTCTTATAGTCATTTTTCATATCTAATTTACTGTTTCCGATTGTAACTTTGATCTCTATGAAAAAGATTTATCTCAAAGGAGTAATAATTCAGTGTCACGCCTTTTTCCTCAGAGTAAAAGTCCACACTTCATTATTCACGTACTTTTATTACTTCAAAAATTCAACCACATTATTCAATACGTCTTTTTAATGCCTAATTTACAACATCATTGTATAATAAATAAAGACAAATTCATTTAATCACATTGACAGGTTCTCCAAGGGATGTACTACACATACTTTGTGTCGGTGATAACGACGATTGAAAAGCTGTTTCAAATTCAGTCCAAGACAACCGGCATCATAATGTCGGCGACAGAGATCGGCCAGATAGGCTCGTCACTGCTGCTGACCTATTACGGGGGGCAGGGCCATCGGCCGAAGTGGATCGCCTGGGGCATGATCCTATTTGCCAGCAGCTCCTTCATATGCTCGATGCCGCACTTCATCTTCGGCGAGCAGCTGATCCAACAAAACGAGCTGCACATAAGTGCCATCGGACCTGTGACAGACGGTCCCAACGTTACCGAGTCGGCGCCAGCCAATCTCTGCACTTTGCGGAGCAACTTCACCAATGCCAGCTTAGACAGGTGAAAGGAGCTTGACGATGTTCTAACAACATTAATTACCGTACCATTCAGAGCAATCGCATATTTCATTAAACTAGATTGAATTTAGACAAAATGTAAAGTAAAGTTTAATGTTTTACATTTAATAAACAAAGTGAAAATAGCTCACATTTTTATTAGACGTTTGTTGCAAATGTCTAAAGTTTATTATGAAAATTGAT
This sequence comes from Aradophagus sp. ZL-2020, assembly GCA_022817685.1. Lineage (NCBI taxonomy): Eukaryota > Metazoa > Arthropoda > Insecta > Hymenoptera > Scelionidae > Aradophagus > Aradophagus sp. ZL-2020. Next base: position 2,950 of record JABFOV010006311.1, read on the forward strand.
ATAAAATCGATTGCAATATAATTTATAAGCCTCTTTTTTGTGGCTTTACTTTTTTCACACAAAATAGAGTTCCTATTTTACACCCACATGTATGTTGCAGTTTGACATTAGATGCAATGTCGCAAAATCTAAATACTGATTCGGTGGAGTACTGCGAAGGCGACTTCCTAACAGAACAAAGAACGCAAAGCAAGATAACAACGGTTGTGCTTGGTATATTTTTTGTGTCCTTACTTGGAGTCGGCATGGGTCAAACTGCTGTGTATACTTTAGGGATTCCATATATCGATGACAACGTCGCTAGTCAAGAGAGTCCTCTTTATTTCGGTAAATTAAATTCAAACATTTAATAATTGTTGATTATTGGTTATAAAAAAAGTATTACTAAAGGTGTTTTATAAATAGTACAAGTAAACAATGATAACTTAGATTTCAGATGTAATGTGAATGTTTTGATTCTTTAGCAATAACTATTGGAGTTCGGATACTTGGACCAGCCATGGGTTTTATTCTTGGTTCATTCTGTACAATGATTTACGTTGATTTATCAGTGGATCCACAAATTACACCGACGGATCCTCGTTGGGTTGGTGCTTGGTGGCTTGGTAATTAAATATTAATTATTTCTAATTATGTTATAATAATTTTTATTTTTTTATTTTTTATATTTAATACATATATAATAATTTTTATAATACTTGAGTATCAACTTTAATTTGTTCGATTTTATATATTTAATTTATATGAGAATACAATATTTTACAAAAATCCATTACTTAAAATTAAAAAATAAATAATATGAATACAAAATAAATTTGACGCTCAGTATAGTGAGACAATTCCATTCGTTTGATTTACAAATGCATTCAAATCAGACATTAACTACTTGGAGATTCGACTGTCAGATGTTACGATGCTTATTCGTTTTATTAATACAATCTTCTTAATGAATCAAGGTCTGGTATTAATATCTGCAATGTTGCTGTTGGTCAGTATTGCCATGTTTGCCTTTCCAACTCGACTGCCATCAGGACGATCGCCGCCTAAAAGAGCAGATTCTAAAAGGCCTAATATCAAAGGTTTTTATTACTCTTTTACTTTTTAAATTTGTTTTTTTTAATTAGTTAATGAATACTTATTTTATATAACGAAATATTTAAAAAAGAAGGTCAATGAAATGCAATTAAATAAGTTACATCTTTATTACATATACATATTACATATACATAGTTATTAATGATATTAATTTTCACATCACGTGAAGTGAGAGTAAATACTTCTACCTCACATGGTGTAAAAAATGTCATACATTCTCCTCGTGCACCTTTAATTGCTATTTGATTATGGAAAAATGTTAGAAATTTTAATCCTTTCGTTACCACAGTGACTTTGAAGCAATAGTGTTAGCGAAGGAATATTTCAATTATTTAATTAATTTCATCACATTATTTATACACGAAGAGGTTTATCTCGAGTATTACTAATAAAATTAACGCTAAAAAAAACGTATTAAACAAATTTTGCAAATGAATTATTCAATTGTAAATTTCTAATTGTAAAACTTTTAAGAATGAAAAAATTCCAGTGTTATTTAAAGTAATTTGTTACTAAAGTTATAACGGAACATTTTCTACTGTTTAACCAGATTTTCCTAAGGCGGTTAAAAGGCTGCTCAAAAATGACATATTAATGTTCAGAACTGCCAGTAGCGTTCTACATATACTACCAATAGCAGGCCTCTACACGTTCCTTCCAAAATATCTGGAGAGCCAGTTTCGTTTGCCGGCGCATAATGCGAACATGATCTCAGGTTGATAAGAAATTTTCTTTGCATTATTAATTTCTTTAAATTTTGTATTTTTATTTATTTGTTAAAATGGACATGAAAAAATTAAGCTATATATATTTGTATTTAGTGTTGAAACTAATGTATTATATTAAACGTGTTATTAGTTAATTATTATAAAATATTATCATACAGTACATGTACTAAACACATTATTTAATTTTTTAAGGTGTCGGTGGGATACTGGTGATGGGATTAGGTATTATAATTAGCGGTTTTTTTATTCTCCGAGTAAAGCCAAATGCAAGATTTGTTGCGGCTTGGATCGCATTCACCGCATTGATTTATGCTGTTGGAATGGGCATTCTCATGTTCATTGGTTGCCCAATGGACGACTTTGCGGGACTCGTTCAACAATCCAATGGGTATGGCTACATTCAAATATTACAAGTAGAATAATAATAATTACAGCTTGTATTGTTAAATTTAATTTGCCAGATCAAAACGTTAATCAAACAATGTTTGAGTTATTCATTTAAGTGTTAAAATTAATATCATAATAAATATTTAATGTAACTATATTTAATTCTTCATAATTGGTATACTCAACTTTTTACGTAGTGAAATGTCAATATCAATTTATTATCAAACTGCAAATATGTTTGTACTAAAAAGTAAATTAAATTTCTGAACTCTTTTTTTTCAGAATATCTACCTTTGAACCAACATGTCAAGCTACATGCGACTGTGATCGAAACAAATTTAGTCCTATTTGCGGTTCAGATGGAAGAACTTATTTTTCAGCCTGTCATGCGGGATGTTCGAATTACACTTTTGTTGACGGAAAAATGACGTCGGTGAGTTACATCACTTTGGTATCAAATAGAGTTATTTGCTTGAAAGAAAAAGAAAAAAAATACATATTTGATTATTCATAACTTGTTTGCAATTCATAAATATTCAGTAGGTAAAAAGTGTTGTATAGAAGCATAAATAGACTTTTTCCTTTTTTACATGTTCTCAGTTCTCCAATTGCGAATGCATCAGCCACAATGAAACGTTGACAGATGCGTCGAAGACGTCAGCTTTCACGAGTACCGCAACAATCGGTTACTGTGAACTCGAATGCGGCAATTTTTGGATCTACATGATTTTGTTTTCGGTGTTTGTTTTCATACATTCGACGAGCGAGGTCGGCTCAATGCTGTTGATTTTGCGCTGTGTAGATCCTAGAGACAAAGCCATGGCTTTAGGACTCATACAGTTCGCCATTGGCTTATTCGGTTAGATATTAATTTTATTACTTATTCATTCTATAAAATATGCCAATTTTATTCATTCATATACAAAATTACCTGAGCAACCAATTATTTTTTATATTTTGCATGTGTCTTTGTTGTTTGGTGCCAAACAAGATGGCCCAAGTGATTGAATAGAGTGATTACAGTAAAAGCTCTATAACTTTTTGTGTTGGAAAGCTTTTTCAATAAATGTACTATAAAAATATTAAAGATTAAGTAACATGATCTTGATAATTTAAGTTTTTACCATTATGTTTTCATAGTCTTTTTTTTCATTAAATTAAAAAACGATGAAAACATGATATTTGATTAAGCCCTTATTCATTAAATTATTTACATCAAATAATATAATATGAAATTAATAAAAAATTTGTAGGTAACGTTCCTTGTCCAATAGTGTATGGAGCTGTAGTAGATTCGGCTTGCCTCGTTTGGGAATATGCTTGTGGAGAACGAGGTGCTTGCTGGCTATATGATTCGAAAGTATTCAGGATGTTTTATCATGGTAAAGTCATTACATATCTATTATAATTAATTAACCTGGTAAGGATTGTAGGATAAATATTTATTTTATATAATATTTTAGGTACAACTGGTGGAATTCTCCTACTAGCCTTCGTTGTCGACGTGATAGTATGGTACAAAGCTGGTAGTATAGACTTTGTCGACCATCAAGAAGTAGAAGCTCACACTGCCGAAGAAATGACGACGCTGAAAACTCAGGACGTTGAGGCGGTCGAACACAATTATCACTGAGAGCGATTGTCGATATTTTTTTGTATATAAAAATGAAAAGAAGGAAATCCAGGTATGAAAAAGTTATTTAAATGGTAAGTACCTTTTCATATCACCTGAACAATTCTGAAAATGCCACAAATTGTGTATAACGAACAACTTTAAGTTGAAGCAAATATCAGGCGATGAAGATGAAACAGGTGCTACACAAGTTTTGTGCAACTTGATTAGTCTATCAATTAGGTAAGGTCTATCCAACTGAATTTTAAATACAACGTAATTGCAACATCATAGTAATTAAACACAATTGTATTTCTTTTCTTATGATGTTCAAATTTAACAGTTTTATAGTAAAATTCACGTTCTCAATAATTTTAGAATAATATCGAATTACAATTGGATGAACCTTAACTTTGTCAGTGCAAGGTGTTTGTAAGAATGACTAACAACCCCTGAGTTTAGATTAATGGGAACTACTCTAAATTTATTCTGCAATCTATTTTTTTATACACATAAAAATTACATAACACTTCATAGCATAATCTGTACATACATTATCCCACTTTGCAAATTTGTATACAATTTTTGAATTGTTCTGAAAAATCCGAAAGGTTAATATTCTATAAAAGAACAAAACAAGAATTTTTTTGTATATGCTAAAAATTTTATAATTTTTTTCAAAGAGACAGCAAATATTGTTGTGGAAATGAGTTGTCAATGTGTGCATGTGAAACGTTTAATAGAAATGTTTTTTTCTTTTTTTGATTTTTGTTTTTTTCATTTATAGTAAAAATGCATTTAATATTTTTTCTTAAACTTAAATTTAAAAAAAAAAAAAACAAACAAAAAAAAGATAAAACACTCATGCATTTAAAAATCATAGAACACTTTTGGCTTCATCTCTAAGTGAGAATAGGATAAGGTAGAATATCCATCACACTTATAATTTTAACAATGATATTCAAGATAATCAAGTTGTGTTTATATTAATAAAAAAAGAACAATAAGTAAAGTTAGCAAACAAAAAATGAATGAATGTTTTGTTAATCATATACCGTTATAAAAAAAAGATCCAGCTAATTTCTTCAGAAAATGAAATTTTAAATACTCCTGAAATAATAAATTTTAATATTTTTATTTATATCATTTTTAAATTAAAACTACATTTAACATAATTTCAAGAATTTTATTTACACATTGAAAAGAATTTTAGCAATGTAAATAATTTTATACAATTTATTACTTTACTTATGTAGACATGGATTTTCTACCTTGAAGACATTGCTCAGACTTATTTTATTCATAAAAAAATATATTGAGCTTTAGCGATTTCTTTAACCTGAATTGCGAAAATTGATGGAAAATGAATAATAATTGTTTATTAACCAAAGCTTTTTTTTTTGTGAACCTATGAGTCTGAGGAATCGTCTTAATACTGGGGTCCCTGGATGTGAGTCTATAAAATTTTTATAGTTAAACTATTTTCTTTGTCTACACTCAAACGACCTTTATTTCAATATATTTTAAAGCTAATGTGATATTTTTGACAATACGTATTTCTCGATTTTTGTTGTTTGTTGATTAATTACGTTTTCTCTCCATACGTCTTCACTTTTTTACCTATAAATTCCTCGTTGAAAAGTATGATCCAAATAGACAAATATAAAGCTATCAAAATACATTATTTACCGAACCAAAATTGTCGCATACAATTATGTATTATTATATAATATTGTTTAATTTGAATTTGCATTTTTTGAAAGTAATACTTTGGTTACAATGAATTGCGTTGACGCTAAACGAATGGCTCAATTAAATTTTTCTATTCTTTCTAGCGGCTTTTATTCAATCTAAGCTTTTAATCACAAAATTAAGACAAATTAAAAAAATTCAGAAGAACATACGTTACTTAATTTTACATAAAAAGTTTTAGAATCAGACTCATGAATCTTAGTACTCGGAGACAATTTTAACGGACTGGCTCCTGTGTTACACCATAATGATTCCTGCCCTGGAAAAAATTATATTAGAACTGGACTCAGTCCTGTACGCTCCCGACTGACTCCGCTCTCATATATATATTTTTTTTTGTAAACAGGAACCGTTGTAGTACGACCCAAAAGCCAGTCAATAGTAATTTTTCCCGCGCAGAAATTTGTCTGTTTGGATTTATAATTTGCTTTCAACAAGGTTGTAACGCGATAACTTATAACCCAAGCTCTAAACTGCCGCTGGAATTGGTCTACCTCGTTCGACAATTCGATTTCTCTTACTCACACAAATCTTGTCGCTGTACTGTTATTTAGTCAGTTATAATTAGAACCCCTGATCTTTTGTAAGAACGAGATCCCCCGCAAACAGTCGACGTGCTCTTACGAAGTTTCCGTCGTGACGTTCGGGCATTGTTTGCACCACATTAATTAATTCTTAATATTTAAATGATGAAGAAAGGGGAGGGCGAACATCAAGGAAAAAATTTCTTTTGTTTTATCAATTCTTAAACAATCACTTGACGTTGTTTCGCTCGGTCCCTATTCAATGAATATCGACGCCGTTGTCCCATTAGACAATTAGCATTGTTGTGCCAGACGGTTTTCACAATTATGCAATTATTCAGATACGAACACCCCCTCCCCCTTCGAGAAGATGATAATGAAAGCAATTTGACCTGTGTTACGCGCGTTGCAACGAAAACGCGTGTTCGGTGGCATTTTTTCAAACCTCAGTTGATAGTAGATCAAACACTGATAGAATATATTTCTATGTGTAGTGAAGAAGAAAAAAAGCAGTGCTGTCAGATAAAAAAGGACGAACGCCACATTGAAAAAATAGACTTTAGTGGTCTTTCATCTTTTGTTTCTGGTGATACTGAAAAAAAGTTTCTCTTTTTAATTTGTGTTGAGATGATTGAACACAAAAATGTAATGGTTTCAAATTCACGTTTGTTTCAAACGTAAAATTGAATGAACCACTGAAAAGTCATACAGATACATATAGAAATAGTCCTTTTTGTGTAATTTGTCTAATAGATCTATTCAACTGGATAATTGAGACTAAACTGTTATATATACATGTTCTGCATTTTTGATCGTCATTGATTTATACTAAAATTGATATTGCAAAATGTACATTTATTGATTGATGAATATTTTACAGCAAAATTTTGCAAATGAATGATTTACATATTTTAATAAACATTAATGACGAAAGCATTTAATTTAAACTGATGTTTTTTCCTTATTTATTAATTTTTTAATTCGATGTTTGAGCTTGTTTAAAAATTAAAAAAAAAATTAATAATCGTAGATGTAAATTGCATACCAGTATATTATACAAATAGTATAATTAAAAATGCAAATTTTAAAGTGTTGTGAAATGAACCAAGTGACTAAAACTGAGAGAAATTCAACATCCGAATTATTTAATAACTGTACATTTTGTTTACGTTATAGATTGCAATGCTCAAAAACTTTTTGCCTAATTGTATTGCTCGTACCGACGAATTTGAAATTTTCACATACTCGGAGAGCAACAATCATCACAGTGTATTACCTACATTAGACACTGAATACAAATGATCAGCTTAGATCATGAAAACAAATAAAACATAGAAAAGTAGCCTAACACTCGCACGGTATTCAGCCGTTTATTTTTTTATAGCAGAATGCATTTCGGAGCTATATCCTTCTTGAATTAGAACCAGTAATTGGCTCGTTTAACGCTGCTGTGCCATAAACGACGAATCTCGAGCTGCATTTGCACGGTATCAAATGCTCCTCGATTTTCAATATCATTTGATGATGGAATTCTATATAGAAAAGTTAATAGTGATAGTAACTGAAAGGCAAAGAAAAAAGTATCGCAAAAAATACTGCAATTGGAAAGCAATTGATGATAAATTGTGTAGTGGTTAAGTGAGTTTTTAATTGCTAGTCTTGCAACACATACGAATGTTGAGCATTTTACGAATATCCCGTTTCAACGATGACAATTGCAACACCCTTTTCAGAAAAATTCAGATGAAACGTGTTTGAATATCATGTATATATGCAGACGTGTATATACATGTACAT
>JABFOV010006312.1:0-10843 GCA_022817685.1 Aradophagus sp. ZL-2020
TATATTAGAGATCAGTAACATATTATAAATGTTTTTTTTTTGCTTTTCCAATTATTTATTACAAGTTATTCCAAATGTCATGGAATAAGGAATAATCATTATTCCACTTATTCCTTAATAGTGGATTAAGGAATGTTAAGGAATCATGACATTATTGTTTTTTAATTTTTGTAAACTATTATGAATTTATTTTATTTTGTTTAATTTTGTAATATTTCTTCGATGAATTAAATTTAAATAATGAAACTTTCTTGAATTATTCAACTATAATTAATTATGATACTCATGTAATAGAAGTAGATGATTGACGCGCGAATTACGTCTTGTTTTAACGCGAATGCGATCCTTGTTAGTGTGAGCTGGAGTCCCCACTCGTAAAGTTCGTTTAAATTGTCATGCGCGAATTCCCCTCAAAAATTCTGCTAGCGCAAGCAGAACCTGAGACGATTAGATTTGAATAAGAGAGAACATTCCTATAAAATCCTCGAACAGACCGGCAGTCCAAAATTTAACAAACGGCATGGAATGCAACTCGAAACAACGTGCGTTGCAGAAACTGGTAGAGGCCAAAGTAAGTTTAATGCTGAATAAATAATTCATTTTTTTTTTACCCGAACAACCTTCCTTGTGAAATGTCTCAAAAGCGGTAACCGTTCGAGACATTTCTATTCCTCCCATCACTCAGTCGTTTAGGATTGAGTAATTAAAACATCCTTGTGGACGTGGGCACCACGTTTCACAATCTATTCCAAATTACCTTATTTTCAGGTACTCAGGATCGTGATGTTTGGGTCGCGACATCAATAATTATAGAATTCGCGCTACTTTATATATATTTAAGTCTATTAAAAATTTTTGGTATCCCTTTTAATAAATGGCGTGAATTATTTAAAATTACCTTCCTGCATGAAATAAAGTTTTCCCTCATACTTAATGAGGTTGAGAACTAATAATTAAAAAATTTACATTTTAAATTAAATACGTATTTCCTTTTTTTTGAAAACATTAAATTCTTAATAAATTATAAATCAAAATTAAAATTAAATTCATTTACTTAAATTAAATTAATTGAAATAACTTGCTTGACTAGTATTAAGGAGTTGAACAGCGACAAGGTAGGTTTATTCATTTATTTGTTTTAACTACCTAGAGTTGAGAGTGTTCGAAATTTCTAAGCTCGAAACTTTATTCTTCTTTGAATATTTATCAAACCAATTCTATAGTGGTTCAAATTATAAATCGAGCTTAGTACACTCTTAAACAAAAACAAGGAATAAATTTGTTTGTTATTCCAGTAATGAGTGGAATAGTATAATAACAAAAGTCATTATTTTTTATAACGGGAATAGAAAAAATGATTTTTTGCTACTTTAAGCTCGAAAAGTGCCATTTTTACGTTCAGTAAATATTCTCCCACTACTAGACCATTTCGACCTTGAGATTACGTTTGAACCTTGTACTGGAGCTTATATTCTATGTATTAGAGGGGTCTATATATGATCCATATATAATTTAGACCCAAATTAAACATAATTAGACCCAAATCGATATTTTTTCTATATATGAAATATATGACTACAATATTGCATAAAAAATATCTATATATGATCCATATATAATTTAGACCCGAATTAAACAAAATTAGACCCAAATCATACATATTTAGACCCAAATCGACATTTTTTCTCTGTATGATGTATATGACTTGAATATTGCATAAAAAAGGTCTATATATGATTGTTCGCGATTGAGGACATCATCCGTGAAATAATTATAATAAAGCTTAAATGTCAATTCATTGAAATTAAAATTTCTAGAAATTCAATTCAGTTGTCAGTTATTTTGAATCGGAACGGGTAAACAGGGGTATTCGTGACCGATAATTAGTAACGTCATTGAACGCGACGACGTCACCTTCGACCGCACCTTTAAATACAGCGCATCCGCGACCTGCAGACTACAGTTCAGCTGTCATATTATGAGGTGCAACCGTCCGGCCAGTTAACTCCGCTTCGATCAGAACTTCGAATAGTTCATTCTTCAATCATTTTCTTGTGAGTACTTTGGTGATGGACGGCAGTTGCGACCTCTATTTACAGGGCCTTTGATTTTTATCTGTCTTAAAACTCATTCCTTGTCATCCAAACTGCCATTCAATAACTTCCATCTTTTCGTACCTGTTAGCAAGTGTGTCGCTTGTGACAGGATCCTTTTCGTCCCCTCAAAGGGCTTGCATCTGTAGGTCGTTTTTTATTGGTTCGAATAAGTTCATCAATTTAGTTCCGTTTCTTGCTGAATTATTTAATTTCAAATTATTCAATTTTCAATAAACCTCAACGAGTCGTTGACGGTATAATTATTTATTTTGGTAACGAGTCGTTACTTTTGGGAGTGATATAAAGATCATTTTTCATTATTATTAATTTATTGTTTTCGTTAAAACTTGTTATTTTTATATTAAATAGTGGCGCGTTGTCACTTTAAACTTTAAGGTGAAGGTTCTTTTAAGAGGCGTTTTTCTCACAAAAGTTTTAATAATTTTTATAAACCATTAAAATTGTAATGACAGCAAGAAGCATTTGGAACAATTTGAATTAGGTCGAAAGTGGTCGTTGGCAGTTAAATATGTTTGCAGGTCAAAAGTTTTTGGTCTCTCTTCGTCTATAGATCGTGCGTATTTCGGTCATTTTCTATTATTTTAATTTCAGTATCGAGATAAGTGTGATATTTCTCTCTTTTCAAGCCATTTAAATTAAGCAACAGATGAAGGACGGTAAATCTGAAATCAAGTTACGCGATTTCAACTAGTTCGCAATCGATTATTGTTTGATTTGACAATTTAGATTTTTTATAATTATTGCATCGGTTGCAAACAATGATCTATATATAATTTAGACCCGAATTAAACATAATTAGACCCAAATCAATATTTTTTTCTATATATGAAGTATATGTCTTGAATATTCCATAAAAAAGGTCAATATATGATCCATATATAATTTAAACCCGAATTAAACAAAATTAGACCCAAATAACACATATTTAGACCCAGATCGATATTTTTTTCTATATATGAATTATATGACTTGAATATGGTATAAAAGAGTCTATATACATTCCATATATAATTTAGATCCAAATCACACATAATCAGACCGAAATTAGACGGGCAAAGACGGGCAAATTATTAGCCCTCCTTGACGCAATATTAATACCGTATATGTCATATATATATTATAAATGTGGGTTTTATTTGAATAATAATGAATTTTGGTAAGAATTATATTTTTAGTCCATATCAAAGTAAAATTATAAATATTCCTTCAACAGTGGAATAAAAATTCATTTCTTTATTCATTTATTGCGGAATAAAAGGAATATTCATTGTTTCCTTAATCCATGTACATGGATTGATGGAATATTCCAGTGATTTATTCCGAAAACTTATGAATAAAGATTATTCTCATTCATTATTCCCGGGAATAACGAATTGCTGAACCCTGATATAAACATATTAAATAGGTCGTAAAATACTTGAAAATTTATTGGAAGTAATAAATAATCATCAATAAACAATTCAAATACGTTACAAACACTTGAAAATTTCCCGGAGGTAATAAATCATTATGACATCACCCCACTTTTCCTCCATGGCGCCACTCTGTTGCCTCCATACCCCCCTTCCCGCTCCACCCCCTTCGTCTCACTCATTCCTTCCCCCTCCTCCTCCAACCTCCTCACCAACAACACAAACCTCAGTGAGAGCAAAGTTACTCTTTTCCTTCATGTGTCCAGAACCGGCTTTGCCTCTCTACTTATAATCGCTCCGAGATGATTAAACTTTTATTTTTAGAATGAATTCAAAAACAAACACCAATAAAAAAATTCCACACGGATGAAAATTTATTCGAATTTTTCCGTATTATACTCAATGTGTTCTATAAGTGGAAACTAGTGCAAGTAGTAGGAGTAAAGGAGAATGAAAGGTGCGTCAATGAGTATATAAGAAAGCGTAAAACACTTGCGTCTCATTTTTTTTCCAACCATGGAAAATCTTAGTCAGCGACGTCGGATACGAACGGGGAGCCAACGTCCGAGAATCCTCGTATGGAACCAACGACGTCAGGTACGAATGGAGAATCAGCGGTGGCGCCGCATCACACGGAGTCATCGACATCGGTTACGAATAGTGAATTGCTGGTGAATGAAAATGTAAGTGTAAAATATAGTATATTATCGCGTACTCGAAAATATTTTTCTAGATTTGAAACAGATGGGGAAGAAATTGTGATATTTGAAAAAAAAACCGCACGATAACACAAACGTATTAACGTGGTTGAATAATAGTTTCGAAGAATTCAAGAAAACGGAAATAAATAATTACGACGACAGCGATTTTATTGGATTAACTTGTTCGGCTGATTCATTTGTGCAAGGAAGTGTTTCGATTTCGTTTAAAATGATTAACAAGTTACCTTCAAAAGATTTTCCTGACATGATTTTCGGTGTATCGCAAAGTAACGAATCATTTAATATCAATGAACCGTTGAAAATTGTTTTTCACGTAGTACATAATGTCAAAGGTTGAGGTCGATGTAAATTTTCGCTAGATACAACCTATAAACGATCAATTATTTTAAATAATAATGGCGTATGTTGAAAAGTGTACCGTTGCATGAAAAATGCTTAAAAATTAGAGTAACGAACTCGCTGTTTCAATAACATAGCGCTATGAAATTTACTTGCGATGTCGGTGTAAATATTCCATCCGGGGGTTGTAGTCTCAGAGAAATTGAACAATTTTGAAATTATCTAGATAATTCAGGATTTCGCATTGTAGTTTATGATGCGTATAACTTCAAGAAAATGAAAACAATTTTATATATATATAGTTAAAAATAGACATGGTAACATCATCCATAAAGTAATATTCTATACAATGACGAAAAAAGTCACTTTGAACCGATAATTAATTTAAAAGGGGCTTTATCTGTTGAAAACATTTGCGATACTTGCAGTAAACCATTTCGGAAAAATCATAAGTGTATGTTAGAAAATTACTAAAGCAAGAGAGTGAAAGAAGGACAGAAGGAGTTAGGGAGTCGCGTGAGGGACGCTCCGGCGAGAAAAAGTAAGGCGGTTCCGTGGATCGGTCAAAGCCGACGGGCGTGCGGTTCAGATCGAAGCCTGAACTAGGAAAAAAAACCGTGATCTCGAGCTATGCGCTAGGTTGTTCGGCGAGCTGCGTTCGAGAGAAAGAGACAGGCGTGAGAAATTATTAAGCGAAAGGTTAAGAATAAAGTTTGTGATCATTCCCCAGAGACTTTCGTTTATTCGAATGCCAGGAAAATTAATGCCGTAAGGAGATTTTATGTATTTTTACAAGTAATTAAACCAAAATTTACTGAATATAATCGAAAATACCATAGCAGATTTTTTTAGTCGCAATCCATGCGGAAAGTTCGAAGAACCCGATAAAACAAATTTGATGATTTCAAAATTACAATCTGTGTCTAGTGCACAAGGCAATAGAAATAAAAAAGGAAGACGAGGAGATGATTTGGCCTGGTTGAAGGAAGAGGATCTCCGAAGAGTCCTAAAAGATCTTAGGGACTTACAACAGGCTGATCAAGAGATAAATTCCATTGTAAATGCAATTCACTCTTCAGAGGGGGTAGAACACTATCGTGTGGTGGACGACATTTTATTCCATCAAGAAAAAAGGGGTTCACCTTGTCGAATCGTCATCCCAAATGAAATGACTGATAAGTTGGCGAGATTAATCCATGAGTCTCTTGGGCACCCAGGTTTATTTAAAACGTTCGAATACATAAAGAAATTTTATTATTGGAAATCAATGCGAAGCGAAATAAAGAAAATTATCTTATCATGCGATAAATGTTATAAAATAAAAAATATAAACTTTACAGTGACAGGTGAACAGAAAATGGTGATGTCAGAACATCCTAATGATCTTGTTTGTGTTGATTTATTTGGCCCATTACCGAAATCAAGAGGTAGCGTACAACATATATTTGTAGTACTAGATGTCTTTTCGAAGCTAGTTAAATTATATCCAATCAGAAAAGCAACAGCAAGGGCAGTAACGTCGGCTATATGTGATAGATATATATCAGAAATTGCAACACCAAAAAGAATATTATCCGATCACGGTACACAATTCACGGCGAAAATGTGGAAAGAAAATTTAAACAAAAACGGTATCAAAGTTGTTTTTTCATCAATCAGACATCCTCAGGGAAATCCGGTGGAGCGTGTTATGAGAGAGCTCGGGAAGATGTTTCGTGCATTTTGTTCCGAGAATCATACATCATGGGCATGTCATAATCAAAAAATAGAAGAGATCCTTAATATATGCACGCACCATAGTACTGGCTTTGCTCCATTGGAATTACACTATGGAAAGCCAATACATGATCAAATTCAGAAACTTTTTAAATTTCCAGAAATTCCTGAACAAGATCATGCTCAGATGTTGTCAACAGCTAGGGAAAAAATGGTGATCTCGTTTAAATATAGAAGAAAACAACAGAAAAGTTCATCCCGGCTCGCTTATTCGATTGGTGATCTCGTATTCTTAAAAGTTCCGAACATCTCTAAAGCCGCTGAAGGGTTTACCGCAAAATTTTGTGATATATATCAGGGTCCGTATAAAATTGAGAAAGACTTTGGTAATGGTGCCTATCGGTTGTCCGATCCGTCGAATTCTTATAGGGATATGGGTGTGCATAATCAAGCAAATTTACGTCCAAAGCGTGATGTAGTGAATGAGAACTGTCAGGTTGAGAATGAACCTCCGTGATGAATTTGACGAACCTCCCGTGCGGTGCGTATGCTGTGCTAGTTCGGTGTGATGGGCTGTCGACTGCGTGGCTGGCAGGCTTGGGTGTATTCCGTTTTCGGCTCGCCTTTTGAGGCTCCATACATTCTGGGCCTGTTCGGTCGGTCGGGGCAGTTATTTTCTCGCGACTTGGTACTGCGTACAGTCTTGAGAAAATCGGGGGGTTATGTGAGAAAATAGCGATCTATAATTTTGAACTCTTTTGATATTCCCGCTAAATTGAAGTTTGACTCGAGTGGTAGCACGTGGCATTAATTTTATTTGAATTGTTCGTTGACTCGCGGCGTGCACCGCAATCACTGGTGTTCCGACCGCCACCAAAACAAGTCACATAACGTGTTGGTCGTTAAATAATTTCTTTTAATTCTCGATTATTTTTGTAATCTCCAAGCGACCCGAGGTAACGTATGCGTGCTAATTTTGAATTTATTATATTATGACCAAGTTGATTTATAGTAAATTATTGTAATCGCAGACGCTAATCTCGGGACAGGATGTAATTCCGATTTGCACCTTCTTTAATACGTTTGAATGCCCTACGCTGAGGGGTTCGCAGCTTCACTGCGACTTCGCTTCTTCTTGCACCAATTGTGAGATCGATCAACGACCATAAGCGGAAACGTTGCCGTGAAACCAAAGAGCGTTCGTAAGTCTCAGGGCGAGCGCCTTGCCTTCGTGCAGTGTACAGCCGCCATGGAATGATCTCATCGACATCGGGAATTTCTTATACAATAATCCCATGCAAGTATATGGAACAAAGCAGGAAGCGAATTCTTTGCCTCGTATTAGGTGCACTCGCTTGGTGAGATCGAACTTTATTGTATTTATGTTTTATATAACGATCGATTAATTTTATATCAAGTTTTATATATTTATTATTAATGATATCGATTTCGTATAAATGAATAATTGAATATAGCGTGCATTATGGTATGAGTTAAATGGTATGTGTGATGATATTATGAATTATAGAATGATAATTATTTTTTTTATTGATGAGATTTGTAATTGAAATTATAATTTAAATTAAAATTGTTCTGATTAATGTATGATTGATGATCGCGATTGGTATATTTGTTAATTTTGTGTAATTTGCGGTCGAAACACGAATTTCGTTATTTTTTAATTTATCTGAAATATTATTTTTATTTTGAATACCGAATTTCGACTTAATTATTCGAGAACCTTCCTGACGATTATCGTAGCAAAATATCAACAACCAGAAATTTTTTGTTACAAAGTTAACAAAATTTTAGTTGAATTAACCCTACTTTTCTGAATAAACATTGAAATTATTACTTTTAACCTCATATAATAACGAAGGCACAAATGTCCGACATCTTACAGCTTCTTACATCAATGGGTGTAAAAGTATACAACCATCGCTGTAATGTTGATTACTATCGCTATAATGCTGACTACTAGCGCCGTAAAATCACTTCATTTACCACGCTGGATAATTACAGCGACAGGGAGTTGAGGTTACGACGATCGTAGTAAACATTACAGCGATCGCTGTCAACATTACTACTTCGTTTTCTCAGTGTGTTTTGTCACCTAGGGACGATTTCAAGGTCATCACTTTTTATGTAATTGTTGATCGATTAAGTGAAGAATTTGACAAGCGATGATAGACATATGAAAAACTGTACGAAAAGTTTGGTTTCTTATTCGAACTTCGTCATCTGACATCGGTTAAAATTTCTGAAAATTCAAAGCGATTAGTTTCTAGTTATCCCAATGATTTAGAAGAATCGTTAGATTCAGAGTGCGAGCATCTGAAGGCTCATTTAAAACCAATTAACGAAAAAAATCCGTTGATAACTTTTTTAAACACTCTGTTGAACAATAACAGTCTTGCAGTCGTGTATCTACACTGAGAGAAATAGACTGTTAGACAAACAGTACTTACTGCTATGCTAACAGTCTTGACTGTACAGTCTGACAGTTGAAAATAGACTGCTACAGTAACAGTCTAGACTGTGCATTCGTCCACCAACTCCATTGTGTTATGCCGTCATAACTATTATCTCGGTTTTGCAATGAAAAGAACATAACCACCAATTTAACAGTCAAGACTGTACAGTCGTAGACTGTGATTTTTTACAGTTGAAGACTGTTTACGAAACAGTTCAGACTGTCTGCATAACAGTCTATTTTTCTCAGTGTAAACGAGAATATCGCCTTGCAAATATATTTTTCAAATCCCTTAACGAATTGTTCAGCTGAGCGATCATTTTCGGCCTTAAAACGAATCAAAAACTACCTACGATCATCGATAAGTCAAACCAGGTTAAACAACTTAGCGATTATGAACATTGAATCGGATCTCACAAAAAGTTTGAACTTTGACGAATTGATACGTAGATTCGCACAAACTAAAGTCCGTCCAGGTGTTTTTAATTAAACAGCTGTTATATATTTATATATATGATTATTTATGTAATAAAATTATAATTCATCATTTCAGAATCTTTGTTATTTGAAAAACAAAATAAAACATTTTTAAAAAGGGGAGGCGCAAAATTCATTGGCTTAGGGGCGCTGCTTGTTCTAATCCGTCCCTGTATTTACCCTAGTCTTCATATAATTGCAGCAACATCACTGTGATATCACCGTGACATTAGAATGAAGTCCTTGCGACATCAGCGAGTGATAATATTCTGTCAACGTGACATCACCAGTGACATTATGCTAATATAAAAATAAAAAAAAAAATCAATTTATCACAAAACGTATTATTTATCAAAACAAGTTGAAATTAATGTAGGAAATATAACGATAGTATATATTTTAAATGTGATAAGATTAACCTCTGTGTAGAGAGTGTTAATATTTCTAGGAATTAACGACCAATTAACAGACAAATTTGATATATAATGATTTATTTAAGCCAACGTTATGACTCTAGATTGGAGTCTTCATCAGGGCTGTTGTTTTAAATGACTTCGTTTAAAATTTGAAATAAATATTATAAAATTAATGTCAATTAGTAACTATTTGTATGTTACTGTATTCGTCAAAGTATGGATGTATAATGAAGTCGAAACGTTGGCTTAAATAAAATCATTATATATCAAATTTGTCTGTTAATTGGTCGTTAATTCCTGGAAATAGTATATCTTTTAATTATAGTCTGGTGTTATATGTTTATAGACGAATTTCCGATACCTTAAACGTTTGAAATTTCTTTTCATCATTTCCTGTTATGTAAAATACGTTAAAAATAACAACGATATAAAAGACATTGCAAATATTAACAGCATATTTTGTATCTATCTAACTAGTAAAACAATAAAATAAAAAAAAAATGAAAGCCTTTTTACTTTTGATCGCCGTTTGTCTGGCTGCTATGGTTTCGGCTGTAAGTAACTATATATTTCATAGAACAGTGTATATTAATGTTTATTTTAAATCTTTTTCTTTGTAGAAACAAAAACACGATTAACTAAACAAATTGTGGAATCAAATGTTCTCAAAAAATTGTTAATAAATGAAAAAGAAAAAAGAAATCAAGCAAACAAACTGATTATCAAATTTAGGATAAATGTAATGAAATTTACGTCAGTTCTGAGTATTCAAATCGTAAAATTTCGATAAGGCTATGTAAAAAGTATTATAGAGTATCAAGTAAATGTCTCAAAGCAACTTGTTTGATCCTTTTTATAGAGCACATTACAAAATGAGGTTCGCCACAGATATGCCAGGCAAAATACGGGAGAGCTCGAAGAGAGTGGTGGTAAATAGAAAAATTATCATACACTCACAGAAATATTAGTTTATAATAAGAGGATTCCACTTATTATTAGTGGATTTTCCACTTAAATTTCAGCTAAAAGGAATTCCGGTTATCATCAGAACATAATCCTCTGTATAAATTTCCTCTTATTATTAGAGGATTTCTTCTCAAATTAAAGGGATATTTTCTTCTAATAAATTGAACTTTCATTTTATTATAAAAGTAACCAAAAAATGTAACAA
>JABFOV010006314.1:0-10842 GCA_022817685.1 Aradophagus sp. ZL-2020
GAGGGCCGGCGGGGCGGGGGGCCGGACGGTCGGCCCCGCCGCGGGGGCGGGCCCCCCACGCGCCGCGGGGCGGCGGGGGCCGCCGCCGCACGTCTCTCGCTGCGCCCCCTTCCGAGCGCCCTTCCGCCTTCGACGACGAACCCCCTCCCCGGGCGCTCCCCCCGCCCGCCCCCGCCATTTCCCGCCGCCGCCCTCCCCTCCCCGCCCCGCCGCGTCTTTGTCCGCCGCGCTCCCGTCCTTCTCGGCGTCTCCGGCTGTCCTCGTCTGCCGCGGACCGAGCGCGCGGCGCTGTCGTCGTCCAGACCTCGCTCCTTCTCGCTCCTCGACGGCGCAACCCCTAACGCCAAGGGGGCCCGTTTTTGCCGCCGGCTTCGCCGAGTGCTTCGAACTTTAAGCAACGCGCTATTTGTACTGTCCGAGTCAAAAACGTCGTCCACTTGTTGATCAAGCTCCGGCTAATTCATGCTACGCGAGATTCGCGGACCTGATGAATCTAGGCGTTTCGCGGGTTTCGTTGGAACGGATCGTTTTGGTTGACGGTGGGCTTGGCTGCTTGAGTTTAAAGGGGTGAAGAGTCGAACTGGGCATTTATTCGAGGAGATTGTTTCCTCGTTTTTTTTCTTGTGATTGCTTACTCTAACGAATGAAGAGAGAACCGAATTAATAAATTTAATATAAATTAAAGGATCATTTCCAGATCATTTTAGTTAACTTTTCCAGTTCGCAAACAGTATAATAGTTAAAAACATAAATTTAGTTTTTGTTTGCAGTATAAAAAATACATATTATTGATGAAGAAAGTAGTTTCTGATCTGCATTTCTATTTCTCTGTGTAAATTTATTTTATCAAGAAAGAAAAAGTATAATAATTCTACTTACATTAATTTTTATTTTTATATTTGATTTGAAAAGCAAATATAACACAGTGTTAAAAGAGATCAACTGGAACTGATAAAAAAGAATTGTCGATAATTTTACAAAAGTACAACTTCGTTTGCGCGAAATAGTAACGACGGCCGATTGATGCGTCTAATTAAAGCACCACCGTGATGCGATAAATCGTGAAAAGACATAAATTTGGAACGCTCACAATTACATCTTAATGCATGGTACGCGTCTAGGATATTTAAGTTCAAGGTATACACGACGAAACTTGAGATTTCCGTGTTACGAAAATTCAGTCCATCTGTTGAGTTCGAATTACAAGTTACGACATATTCAAATGCCTTAACTAGATTTCGGCCTCTCGGTCGTGAAAAATCTTTTATGCCGCGGCAGCTTTCACAAAAGCGCCGCGCGCTTGTGATTCATTGCATCCCAATCGTCCCGAGACCATGCCAATTTTAATTATCGTTTTTACAATTATATATGAAATCTAGAAAAAGGTTTCACAAATAACAAAAAACAATATCATCCATGGAAGCCCATATAAAAATTTTAAAAAAACTTAAACAATATAACATTTTTGTTACGTCAAAACAGCTAGTGCTGGATTTACAAAACGGGGACAAAAATATAAACAAAGATTGAATAAAAATATTACTATCGTTTGTTCACATTTTATGTTTATCAATCCTTGTCCTTTGTTTCTAAGTCCAAAACAAGTAGTTGTTATGGTCTAAGAAAAAATTTATCTCCGAGTGTAAACACAGACTTTTATTTCGGTTATTTCGAAGATTAAAACAGACACGGCATACTCTATGAAAAAAAAAAAAAAAAAAAAAGAACGAAAAAAGGGAAGAAAACAGTGACGAAAGGTCGTCAACATCGCATCAAAAATAAAATCGACCGACTGGGTGTCATTTTTCGCTGATTAAAAAGTCGAAATTGCTTTTGCAATTCTTTAGGAATATTACTACAGAAAATTCCCATTTTTATATTATTTCACCGTAGTACAATATAATAAATAATCTGTCGAACCAAAACAACAAAACGCTTTCGACATTGCCAGACGAAGGATTAAGAAGGCAATGAAGGCAGGAAATTCGGCCGGCGCCGAGCAAATCCGTTGGAGCTGGAGCGAAATTGTCGAACTCCGGAAAGGTCGAGGAAATATCGAGTGCGACATTATACTCGGAAATGCTGGCGTAATTTTAGTATCGTGTTCACGGGGCCAGTCGGGAGTTTATAATTACCTAACCTAACTTAATATAACCTACTTGGCGAGCGGCTTCAATTCACTTTTTCCATTACGGAAACATCGGGGCACGATAAATTGCCGTCACCGCGCGCCTTATTAAAATCGATACCGATTTTCCGCCGCGCGCTTTTGCGCGCGGAATGTTTCCTTTTTTTCATTCGCCTTTCTTTTTTCCCCGCGTCTGGCTTCTTTTGTCTCAGAACCGGCCACCATTTGTCATAATAAAACGTACGCCGCGTGAAATCTGCATATTGAAATTCCGTGAAGATTAATAGGAATTTTCCGAATCCGTGACGAATTGCCATGAAAGCGATTTCTTGGAATCGTATTTTCCATACTGGGAAGCCCGGGATAGCGACCTCTCTTGGGGATCGCCGCAATTAGCCGAAATCTTGCGAATAGATGGAAGTCGCTTTGTAGTCATGTATATGTTATATTGAATTTCAATGAAGATTACTGAATATATAAGAACAAAACAGTTCCAAAAGATATAACCTCTCGTTAAACTTTCATTGCTAAAATCTGATTGTTAAACTAATATCTACATACCCAAAAATCATTGAATTTTAAATATAATAAATACTGAATAAATTTAATCGGGCATTCAATTTTTCAATATAAAAATATTTGTATAATTTAAAAATCATATATTAAATAACAATATTGAATTTGAATTTCTCCAAATAAATGAATTTAGAAAAACCCCTTATATATATTAAATGTGGTCAGATTTTTAGATACCAACTAAATTACTAAATTTTAGTAATCTAATATTAGGTAACTAGCTGCGTTCTACAACTTTCGAAACTTACTCTTAATTGACTTTACCTTCGAGGCCAAAAAAGCACCAAAAATCAAACTACGCTCCTTTTCACTCGAAAAGATTTCACAGGACAAAGAGGGGGAAAAAAGTGCCGCGTGTGCGTTTTAATGATCCCGTTTGATTCGCGATTAATGCAAAAACGTTGATTAAACTTTCCAAAGTGAGGATTGCGAGGTGCGCGCGAGATGGGAACCGGCTTTGAGTGGGATCGGTCAGGTGTGCGCGGACTGGTACTTGCGCAGTAAAATAATGAAATAATCAAGGGCCCATAGGTTCAGGTGAGAAATTCCGGAAAGTGGCCGACAATGGGCTACCAGCAATTGACTGTCACGGCTGTTTTTCGGAACACGTACGGGTCGCCGCTGGCTCCTCGACCCAGGCACGTTTCGTTGCCAAAATGGGCCCAAAATGTTTTCGCCCGAGCCGTCCAGTAATTATCAATCGCACTTCACCTTTTCCCTCGATAAACTATCCGCGCCTTTTTTCTCGCCCGCCGTTGGTTTCTCGGGACTTTACAAGCGCAATCATTCGAAAACAATGCCGACACCTCTGAGTGAGAGACTGCCCTTAAAACAAATATTCTGCGTGATGTTTTTTAGAATGCTTTCAATCAATATCTTTAATACTGCTATATGATTATTAAAAATTTAATTTTATTATTAAGGTTAAATTTGTTGCAAAAAAATGACACTGCAAACTTAATTTTCAAACAAAATTTAAAATATGTTTGGTGTACAGAAATTATGAAATGTACATGCTGCGATATTGTAAGTTTAATTAAATTTCGTCAGTAAAAAAGCAAACATTTCTTCAATCATAAATTATTCAAATTAAACATTAAAAAAAAGAAAGTATAAAATAATAATTGCCGATTTAGATTTCAATTTTTTTTTATAATATCTCCGTAATATCACATTTACATATTTTTTTTCAAAGACACGCTTCCAACGTTTACGGTTATCGTTAACGCAACTTTTATGTCGGCCGATTTTTAATTACAACGTTTCCCATATTAATTTCCGAGAGAACTTAATATCAGTAGCCGAGCGATCGACAAAGTCTGAGGCTGAAATCTCGAAGGCGCCTGTGTAATATTGCGCGCCGCCCATGAGAGGAATGATTTACTTTAAAAATCTTCAAAGGTCCCCATGAAATTCAAGCTCCGGCCAAAAAGGAAATATGTACGTACACGCATACGTATCGCCCTCGTGTCTAATCCAATTAAATAAAATATCCAGACCACGTTTCTGTGGAATTCTACAAATCACAGTGGAAACGGACACATGTAGAATAATTATTTAGAAAATCCAACTAAATTAGTTGAAATAAGAATTGCAGCGACATATCTTTTTTATATAAATAAAAAGCTATTCCAACCTAACGTAATGTTAATATAAATGATAATAATGATAATAATAATAATAAATCAAATTATTGAAACAATTCGAACATTCGTCTTTTGCAAAATCATTTGTGTAAATTGTTATTGTTATGTGAAGGAAGTTCCAATTTTTTTTTTTTCTTTTTATCAACGAATTTAAATATAGAAAAAAATATTCAAAGTACAATTTTGTTCCCAAATATTTGGTACAATTTTAGTACAAAAATTACAGAAAAATTTAAGGTTAAATGAAATATAACTATTCAGTGGATTTTGTACTATTTTTCAACATTTTTCAACTAACTGTAGACAAAGTGTCAACGTTTGGAAAAAGAAAACATAAAATTTGGAACTTCTTTTACATAATTTTTATTGTCACAAACATTTTTTTCAAGCAAAAACTTTGCAACAATTAATCACACATAAAAAATAACGGACCATAAAAAGAACCTTTTCTTCATAGGTAATTCATGACAATAAAGCAAGTCGTTAATCAGGCTGGACGAATTGTTAAATGCGGCGAATAATAATTATGTGTATTATGAATTAGCTGAAATAGATATTACAGTAGTTGAGGTAGACAAAGATCCGCGATCATAAAATTCTCGGCAATAAACTTTATCCTTCATTACCTTAATTAACTGTTAGCCGCGAATAAACAAACTGAGACATTCCGTAACTCGAACGGCATAATTGTTTTCAATTATAAATCGTCCTAGAACAAGACACCATTTGCTCCTGGTTTTTTTTTTTTTTTTCTGCTAATTTTAACGGCATTTTTACGGTTAATTATTTAAATAAGGATAGCACGTTGTTCAATGTTTCTTTGAGTCAATAAGCGACGATAAATAATTGCTCTAATATTGTAATAACGCGTTACCGTAATTCACGAATTGCTATATTTATTGTCGACTAATTTGACAAGATGCCAGAGAGATGACGTTGTGTACCGCGAATCCAAGAAATTCTGAATGTTTTGCTGAATCAGTTCACGGATCATAAATGAACGCTGGATAATGGTCGGTGCCATTGCGCGACGGACAATTTTTCATGCAAATCATCATTTGGCCGAAACAGTCGCGGACTATTTAGAAAGAATTATTTTCGCGTAATTAAACTTTTCGTTTGCCAGCTTGCGATGTCGAAAAATGTTAGCTTACAACATCCTCGTTTTTGGTTGATTCAACTGAACAACTTTGTTTTTTTTTCAGCAAAATACAATCTTTAATATTAAAAAAATCAGCGGCATTTTATAAACAACAAAATTTAAAGTGAATTCATATATGAATCACAAAAATTAATACCTTGTATCATTTGCTATGATACACACATCTTTTTTGTCCAATTTACGTTATAACAAAAATTAAAATTGTGTTACGCGAAATAAAAGAAAAAAATTTATTCAACTAGTTGTTTAATGCTGGTATAACACGTTTCGTCAAATTTTATTAAAAACATGTATTCTTTTTCCACTCTAGCGACTCTTCATCGATGATAGTGCTACAACGATTTTTTATTCAACCCGGCACACTGAAAACTCATTTCATTATATATCCTGAAACCAAAATCGTCGTAAGAAGTAGCGAAGATGAGAAGAAAAACTAGGATAGCCTACAGAACTACCCTAGGAAACATTAACTGTAGAGTACTCAAGAGTATCTTAAAGGTGCAACGGTCTAACGTTCCATTGAAGTAACGAATTTAACGACCCAGACCGAAAAACCTTCGTTCGGTTATTTAATCGAAAACCCGTCTCGAATTGCATTGAGATAAAACGTTCAGTCTACTTAACCGACGTAAACAGTTAATGCACACAATTTGGAAAAGTATATGTGAATTTGAAGAAATTTTTCGACACATTTTGTCACTGTTATTATCATTAACAATATTCTATAAAAAGATTGTTAACTCCTTTAAAATTAAATATTAACTGTTACCAACATGATAACATAAATCTAATATGAACGTCAATATAACCTGTTTTTGTTTCAATCGCAAGTAGTCCTGTTTTCCCGACAGTGCATCACCAAAACTGATGAAATGAAAAGCTAAAACGGCTGGAATTATCTTGTTTGACCTTGCGTGACCTTAGCCGTAAAAAATTGTTTAATTATGTACCACTGCATTGTAATTCAAATGATTGCAATTGTTTTTTGCATTATTAATTAGACATTTGATTCAAGACTTGATCGACTATTGATATTTCACCTTATACACCTTAAAAGAGACATTCTTCGGGCAGACAAAATGCACGGGCGGAAAAAAGATAAACGACGATCGATATATCAATGCCGCGATAAGCAGCGATCACGGAATCAAAGATATAACAAGTCCATAAAATTTCATTACGACCCGAGTGCAGTATCAATCGTTCGGACCGATAAACGCCGTCGTCCGAGTCGGTGAGATATCTGTTAAATTTAATTAAGTAAATCATTATCGGCCGGCACTTTATGTGCAGTGATTTTCATGTAAAACTGGTTTTGATTTCTTGCGAAATCAGATCTCGCTTCGCGCCTAATGAGACAATTATATAAGTCCCGGGGAAAAAGTGTTCCATTTTAATTAACGTTTATTCATAAATTATAACTCACCGCGGATACCGCCGCGAGTTCGGAAAGCATGCACCGAGTATTTTCGTCGACTTACCTGCAACAGAAAAGAACGAGATAACGTTAATTTTTACGAGCCGCTTGGCAAAAGTGGCGACTTAATCGCACATGCGTCGACGGGCCGCCGTGATTTCGTTATTGTTTTGCAATCGCCGATTATCGACGTTAAATAACGAATTTCGATTAATCAATCAGAATATTAGAATGTTGGGAAAAAAGCGCCTGTATTTTATTATCATTACATTAACATGCGATTATTACCGCGCCAACATCAATCGGGGTTTGAATAAGTAAATAATGACAGGAAATTACAACGTTTTAATACACGCGATATGCGATGCGAGTCATAAAATATTCGAAAGAAACGTCTTTTACTTCGACGATCGTTGATCAGATTGTTAAAATTGGCGCTCTTTTAACAATCAAACCAAATAACAAATCATCCTTACTACAAAAAGTTTACTTTTTTATCATTACTCACTTACTGTAACTTTATTATCTTACCTAATAAATTTACCAACTATCAAAGTCCAAACGACATGTTTCGAATGAACTATAACAATTTTATCAAATTTTTTGTCTTGATAATATATACATTATCATATCGTATGAATAATCGTTTGCATTTTGTTTCCTATAAAAAACAAAAATAATTTCGAACGTTGCGAAAATACATGAACGGGGAAAAACGAGTTAATTGAAACGAAAACCGAAATGTCGTGCACGGTCGAGTCCCACATGGCTGAATCAAATTTCGCAAATGACAACGATAAAACTATTTGTTCTATTTGGTTGGCCAAAATAACTAAATAAGTTTATGACAGTTGACGGTTCGGAGCGATTATGCGAAAGAGTGAGTTTGAAACAGTTTTCGTGAGGAGGATGGCTCTCGTATCGTGATGGGCGCAAAGTGTGTTTTAGTCGCTCGGCAGTTTCGCGCAGAGCGCGCCCCGCGCGCTTCCCGGAGTTCGAGAGATATACGCTATAGACAAAAGGATAGGTAGACTAAGCGCCCGAGCCACTAAATCTCACCCTAAGCATTTCCCCGACCTGTTCCCGAGCAACCCTCCCCCCTCCCCCCCGTGCCACTCCGTCGACCACCCTGCGCTTTATGGCACCGGCGTAACTCGCGTTCGACTGTTTCGCCGCGTCCCGCACCCCCCGTAATAATCAATTACTGAATATTAATCGAGTCGTTGTGCAGGAAATCAATTGCGCTCGGTGCGATCCGAGCTGTGGGGCTACGAGGCCTCTGTTCGGCCGATCGTTGATCAACTTGAACGGTGATTCGCAATGGAACTTTTGGAGACGAGTATTTCTCAGCTCTACTCAGCCCTTTCTATGGGGATATTCAGTTATGTATCGAAGGAATATCGAATCGTATCGAACGGATATCGAGTTACGCTGAACGGATATCGAATAAGTACACCGAGGAAACCATATTGTAAGGAACAGTATGTATCTTATTGACCGAAGAGAATCGCATTGCAACTAAAATGACGATAATACAATATCGTCGAGAACGTTTTGCAAATAGTGAGAAATATGCTTTTCATACTGTAAATTATAACCTGTCGTTACAAAGAAGCCCACCTGAGTTGTAGATGGCGCATTCCAAATAATCAAAAACGTTAATCTTGGAGCATATAGTAGGTTATTTTATGTTACTATTTGTCAATATTCAATAGTATCAATATTAAATTGTATTTAATGAATATCTAATATATATCGATAAATATCGAATGGATGATATATGTTCTATTAAAATCATGCTGAGAGGATATCGATTAATCGATTTTCGCTAATTGAAATTTTTCAAATATTTTGTGATGTTTTGGAATTGGGCGTATGCCTGTTAAATAAATAAATAAATAAATAAATAAATAAATAAATAAATATAATAAGTAGATGCATAAAAATGTATCCAACTGATGTTGAACTATCTCGCAAATTAAATCAATCATCGAGCTTGGTGTTCATTATTGAAATACTCCGCCTTAAAATGCTTATTTTTTTGAAAGCTGCTTAATAAAATGCGTATACATATTACCATTATGCATAACCAACATACCGAATAATCTTATCCGTAAACAGTGAACTTTTTGGTAGTATTTTTGATAAAAACGACGTTACGTTTAACGTTACGTTTAACGAAACGCAAGTCAACCGTTCTGGGAATGTTTTTTCATGTGACTTGTCTAACTTTAGAATGTTAGTCGAGGTCATTTGCGGTTTAAAATTCCCCGGCCATGCCGGCGGATCGTTCGAATCGTTCGTTCGGGAAACGTCCGTGCATCGGAGCCAACGCATACGTTAGTTTTGGATGCGGAAATTTTAATTGCAACTTGTTCGCAAGTTTGTTAATATTTTAACTGACTAGATACATTCTGCGTTACATTGAATTTGAAGAACTTGTTGAAATTCATTTACCCGAAAAGTTACCCTTCGCGTTTTCAGAGTAAAAATTATGTCTACGCGGGGAAAGGAAATGTCATTAAAATAACAACACAATCCAAATGGAACACTTTGTTTCAAAAAGATTACAAACTCCAGATTATAACTAATTATAACTATCCAAAAACTTATAATCATTGTTACATAAAAATGTTTGCGCTTGTATTGTCAGAGATCATGACCTTATTACTTCAACATTCAGGTTTCTATATTGTTGTTCCGATACCATTTTTCCTCTTCCTCTACATTCTATTAAGTTATTTTTCAATAATTGCCTATAATTTACATTTATCAATTAAAAGTGAAGATAAGACCGTTTTAAACAACTCAATTTTTGTCACGACTAATTTCAACTCCAAAACCAACCCGACATTGCAACCGAATTGCCGTCAAAGAATAACTTACTACCGCGAATTGATATTCAACCGCAAACATTTCCCTCGGCATAATTATTTAATTCCCCGACGCCGGCGAATCTTGTAAATCAAATTTGTACAGCGCGCGCGCGAGAAAAACGTTTTGCCCTTGGATCGTGGAACAGTAACGTTCTTATCGCGGATGGCATAAAGTGTTTCGGATTATCTTACCGAGGAGCTTGCGCGCGTGTGTGCGGCTCCCGTAAACTCGCTCGAGTGTTTGCATATCGCCTTTAGAGTCTCCTCGCGCGCCGAGATGGTTACAGGGGAGTCTCGTCGACGGCGAGCCGGTCGCAAAGACAACGATGGCGAATGCGCCACCGAAGCGGGAGGCGTTGCCCGAATTAGTCCCTCGCAAGCGCGCGGCGAGGAGCCAAGCCGAGCAAACTCAAGAGTGGCGACCTCTTTCGTCCTGAGCGACTCGAAGGGCGGAAGAAAATCCTCCAACGCCGCTCCTCCCAGATCGTGCCATATGGCCCAAAATACTTTCCTCGACCTTTCTCCTCTCGTTTCTTCTTTTTTTTTTTATTTTCGTTTTTTTCAGCTGTCCTTTTTTTCTTTTCTGTACTTTGCAGGTATAATGATCTTACGATTCGATACGTTTTATAAAAAGAAATTGAAGATTTAAAGAATTATAATCGTTAACAGTTTGATAAGAATAATGTTTTGTACAAATTTTACAATAAAATTCAGTGTAAAGTTAATTTAATAAATTTAGTTATATGACGAAATATAAATTATAGCATTGTTTTTGTTTCTTTTTTTTTTTTTTTTTTTTTTTTTTTTTATTTTAGGAAGGGCTTTTTGTTTCCTCTATTACCTAAATCACCCTACATGCTCTTTTTCTTATCCAATTCCCCCGCCCCCCGAGACCACTCTACATCCCTTATCCCCTCTTCTTCTTGCAAAAACAAATCCATTATACAAATCTCCGAGCACCATCGACTTGCACTCTACTCTACTATCCTTATCCGTCTTACTAACTGATTCCATACACTGACTTAATACCATTTCAC
>JABFOV010006315.1:0-10841 GCA_022817685.1 Aradophagus sp. ZL-2020
GGCAATGTTCGACCTATAAATGATTCTACGAGCATTTCATGTTTACGAATCATTCAATATTTATTTCTTTCTTTTATTTAAGTTTCAAACACTACTGAAGCATGGCTCGGTAATAGTTTTGAATTAGAATAAGTTGCGATTGCGATAAAATAACTTACGAACTGATAACTTCAAACTTGGATCTCCAATCTCACACATTTTTCAAGCTGAATTTCAATTGAAATGTAATAATAGTCGAGTTTACATTTGACTTTGTGGACATATTGGTAGCATTAAAATCATATCAAAATAAATCCATCATATGAAATCAAATATCAAGTATATATTAGAATTTTTAATTATATTTTATATCGCTAGAATTATAAGGAACATATTTGCAAGCCTGAGCACCATCTAATGTCAATGTCTGTGCTCGAAAATGTTGCTGTTCATTATGTTTCTTCAGTTGTAATATAATTTGAAAGTATGCAATTTTAATATTTTCATGCATTATTTTTTTCAAAGCTAAGTAATCAATAATGAAAATATCTGTAATATATTTTTGGTAAAAAATGATTAGAAATTATGTTTAAATAAATATAGAAGAGACAGCAAGAATGAAGTAAGAGTGAGAATTCATGGCAATCGTTATAGTCATCAATCAATGCAATGTACACGTAGTTCGTAATTAATTGTAAAACAAGTATATTGAGGTAATATCCACTTCAATTATTTAATGTACGACAGGTTGCATTATAATATGTCATAATGACGTTTAATTAATTAATTTAATTTAATTCATTAATGAAGTTTTTTGCATTATTTGTTATTAATAAACATCTGATTTCATGAAACATGCTCAGGATAGTTGATAATTTCAACTATCCTGATCATTTTAATTGTAAATTATCTATACGTACGTAAAGACACATTTTCATATGAGTGACATTATAAAAAAACTCCATTGTAAAAAAGAGATGTTAAAGGGAGTTCAATATAACTTTTACAGTGTAAATGTTATTTTTGTATTTTCATTTGAATTACTATCAAGTGAAGATTTTTAGATATTCTATTGTTTCAATGGAAAAAAAAAGAAAGAAATTTTAATACAAAGTGACGAATTATTTAGTTGTTTTGAAATCTTAATTAATAATAAAAATTAAAAATATTGTTTGCACAATTAAATAGTTATCTGATAGAATATCCATGTGACTACAATGCAAAATTTATCTCTATGAGTTGTGTTTATATATTGTTACTCGCAACAAATTTAAACATTATTGCAAATAAATTCAGAAATCAAAATAAATACAACGAAAAATTCTGTGAAATATGTATAAGTCATTTTTACTTTTGTATTGGCGTTTTTAAAATTGCTTTCAGTTTTTTTATGAAAAAGAAAAAAAAGAAAAACATTTGGCTATCAGTCCTTTAGCTCAGCAAGCGAGATTTTATTTACCTAACTCTTTATAATTTTGAAGCGGGTTTATTCACCTTCAGTGACACATGATTAAGAATTCTCGTTTTAACAAAAATATAAAAACAAAATTGTATTAACCTTTAATTTGTTTGTCTCTTATTTTTTGTAAAATTATGCTACCATACTTACACAAACAATTTAGCAGAGGATAAACACTAATGTGGAAACTACCATTGCTTACTAACATTAGCTCGGACTGCTAGCCGTGTATTTATAAAATATAATAAATATATATTCTGTCTGCTAATATTTCCAATAATGTTTTCAACTGAAATGAAATATTTTCTGTAAGCTTAATTTTCATTCTATGTGCAACGAGGCTTTAAGGAAATAAGGAATAAAACATTAATTTTTTAAGTGGATGACTTCCTATATTATTAATTAAAGTGATTTCGTATTAATGCGTATTAAACTTTTGAAATATTTTATGTGAAATACAATATATAAACTGCTACAAACAATAAGTGCTATTTTTTGCGCGTACAAATAATAATTTATATCTATATTCATACATACATACATACATGCATACGTATATTTGTGTATGTACGATTGTGCTTGTATGTTTGTGTGTGTGTGTGTCTGTGAGTGTGTATGCGAAAATGTACGTATATGTATAATAATGCGATGTTAAAATTAATATCCTATTTCAAAGCAAAAAAAAAGACAGTCGTCATGACGCAAGATATAATAAGTGAAAGAAAGATGTAGATGAATTAAAACGTAAAATCGAAATCTGACTTACCTAGTGATATCGAGTTGTAGAAGAAAACACTTGGAAAATATAATGAACTGAAAAGCCCAGTCTTTTTAATACTACTTCATGTGAGAATATGTGTACGTGCGTGAATCTATTGTCAACTGAAATTTATTTGCAGAGAAGCATGTGTGCTATATAGACACATATATATACATATATACATATATACATATATATACATATATATATGCGTATTTGATAATAATAATAAGAATTACAGCGTATAAAGGGATTTTGAGCGTCTTAGAAGTGTCATTGTTTCAAATAATATACCGATTATATAATCGTGTCCAAATTATTACCTGGAGTAGACTTTATTTGCAAAGAGTATTTTTCAAGTATTTTCAATTTATTTTTAGTATTAATGTGATTATACCGACAATTTTATCATATAATTCATAGAAATATCGATCTTCAAATAATTAAAACCACAAAACATTTGAACACCGTGAGTTTTTCCTTGACTTTTACCTTCCTGGGGTATGTCAAATGTCAAATAATTAATGATACAAAATAAATGTATGATAAAAAAGGAAATGTTTTTTAAATATCAGTATTTAAATAAAAACTATAATTCGTTATAATTTTTTTGAATGAATTTCGTTAAATTTATAAATAGCATTATGCATGACTCGCGATTATCCGTAAATTTCAAATTTATTGCTAAAGCATGACATATCTTATCAAATTACATTTATTTGCAGCATAGAAATTTCGATACATTCTCAATGTGATATAAAATATTATATAAAATAAAATATCATATAAAATATAAAATTATCTCTCAAACGTGCAGTTTTAAACGCAATTACTACTTAGAAATAAAATTGTTATTATTGTTTTTTGTAATAAAGATCAGATATAGTCTAATAAGCAAAACCAATTATAGCATTTAAATTTGATGCCTGCATTAGAGCAATTTAAATACAATATTGACTTTTACTACAAGCAAACGTGTTTTTCCTCTAAAAAGTCTTCTTTTTGGTAGTTATAATTATGTATTGTGACTCAAACACAGACAAATGTTTCTGTATAAAAAACAATTTCTGCGACACATGTACAAATCAGTATGTATGAATCAGATGATGACTGATTCTTGTGGGTGCATTACTCTGTCCTGTAGAAAATTTTATGTAGTGTTCAAGATTTTATTTTCATTTTCTTTCTTTTTGATTTTGTTTGTTCCAGTTCGCATATTCTAATCGGAATTTGTTACTTCTCATTTTTAGTTCGTTCCTGGGCAGCAAGTGATTTATAAAGGTAAGCACACATTTACTATTAATAAGCTTTGTTCGGGAAGAACAAAATACTTTGCCGTTTGTAAAATTAACTCCTTTCCAGTTCCATGATTGATAAGTGATAATTAATACAATATTATTTAAATGAAACATTTATTTTAACAAAATATATATACTTACATATACATATTTTTTCATATGGAAGGGTCACACATACGATAAGAATAATGTTGTTAGTGATTTAGTGGAAAGGATAAGAAATGCTACTTAATTTATTAAATAATACTCTTATGATTAAATTCTTAATCTAAAAATAGACATATTCTCCATTTCTGTATTATTTTGAATAAAATAAAATTTAGATGTCAAGATCTTATTTCCGAGAACTTTCCGGGAATAGTTTTTTGTAAAACCATATAATTAAAATATTTAGAATTATCAGTTATGATTACACTAATAATTAAATTATTCTCAAATTTATGCTATTTTTATTAACATCGAGCTATTTAACTATGAGTCAAGTATTATTCAATTTTTAACAAATTCGTTTTCTATTAAGTGTTCCATTATGTTTTCTATCAATTTTGTCAAAATTGCAGAAGTCTCAAAAATTGTAATTTTAAAACGAAAATACGGAATATCAACGATGAAAAGTCAATTGTTATAAATTTTTTAATACTTAACGGAACAAATATTTATTTGAATTTGAAAAATATTCGACGCAGAGATTAGTTATGTCAATGAAAAAGGACAAAAAATAGTATATACTTCGCATGAAGGGTGGCAAGAAAGGAAATCCTCTTTCGAGTGCAAAGTTGTTACCCTTACTTTTGGCTCAGGTTGCAATTGCGCAAGGGGAAAATTTCTTTTTATCTCCCATAGTACGAACGATTTTTTTACCTTAAAAGTGAATATGTGAAATAGTTGAACTACTCGTGGTTGTGCATAATTTTTACATTATCATAAACCACGAGAGAAGGATTTAGAAGCCACAAAAATGAAAACGGTAAATAATAGACATTTTTCTTTTTCTTTACTAATTACACTGATACTTTTACTTCAAATGTATCTGAATATTCCTTAAAACAGTATTCGAAAAGGTAAAACTTTTTTTCTCTTTTTTTTACTATCATTAAATAAATTGTAAACGCTCGTGTAAAATTTAATCTTTTTATTAATTGACAAAGCGTTCATAATAAATGATGTATGAGTGTTTTAATACGCGTGAATACGTACACACGCACTTCCAAATCAAACTATGTATAATCATTTATGTTTATGATAACAAATATGTACACCAGGTATATTTAATAAACTAGTGATACGGATTTGGAAAAGTCAAAGATATAATTTTCCTCATTCTTTCTAATAGTTATCCCTTAACATTTCTATATATCGGTATGAAGAAATCATGAGTTATATACAACGATTCATTTCGCGGACGTCGCTGATTTATTTTAATGGCTAAAAATTATTTTTCGTTTACCTGATATACAATTATTAAATCTATTTCATTCGGGATAAGCGGACAAACAAACGTAATATACATTACATTTAATAACGTTGATATAAACCATATGTCTGTCACGAGTATCAAGTTTATATTAAATGTATATCTATCATTTTGGAATGTTCAATTTCTCATATGTCTAAATGATAGAAAGAATATACTTCAAATATATTTCAAACGTTTTAATAATTATACAATTTCAGTTGTCGTATATTCTTGTCTATTCCTTTATAAAACACGAATGTTCATTTGACATCAGGTGTAAGACTTCCAGACTTTACTGTACATAAATGCGGATTAAATGTTAATTTATGTGTATTTTGGCTTAATTTTACACAAATTATTCTTTAAATGTTTATGTTTAAATGTTTAAACGTCGAGTAATAATTAACATTTATTTGATGTAAAATAAATAATTTTCGACATATTGATAATATTGAAGTTTGGTAAATTTATTGTTCCAGACGTCACATGAATATTCATATTCTAAACAGGACTTTTACTCTATACAAATAATGTAAATAAGAGGTTTATTTTTACCATTATTTTGACTGTGTTGCCGTAACAATTCTGCATTCAAATTATTGAGCTTTTCTTTTTTAAAAGCAAAATGAACCAATTTCATGTGTAACTCAGCTGTAAATTCCTCGTA
The DNA here is from genome assembly GCA_022817685.1 of Aradophagus sp. ZL-2020. Taxonomy (NCBI): domain Eukaryota; kingdom Metazoa; phylum Arthropoda; class Insecta; order Hymenoptera; family Scelionidae; genus Aradophagus; species Aradophagus sp. ZL-2020. Next base: position 5,620 of record JABFOV010006315.1, read on the forward strand.
TTTAGCAAGATCATTTGTATAAGTAAAGCAACTTTGAATATAAAACATCATATCGGTAGAAACTGTTTTCGTGATTGTTAAATGAGATGGCAAAAATGATAATCCTATGATTCCCGATATTTAGCACTTAATTAGTTAATAAAAAATTAATCACAAATGTTGATATGCATACTTAAGTATTAAGTATAATAATTACAGCCTTATTTCATCCAGTTGTTTCGAGACTGGATTTCGAAAAAAAAAAAAAAAATTATCCACTGTAACTATACGAGTAATATAATAATTTGTAAACATCTAAATTCATTGTATAGCATACGCAGTTCATTCTTCCTATCATTTTTCGTGTTAATTTTGAAATTATAAATGATTTACAAGATATAATTAAAAACATACGTATAACACAACTTGGCACAAGTGAAAAGTTCAATTTTATATGAATTTATTGATAATTATATCTAAATTATTTAATTAAAATTTATGTACATTGTAAACATGTGATACTGCCAATTGATATAAAATTACATTGAAATTTGGTGTCATTCGTTAGTGAATGACAATGAAAAGAGAGATAAAGCTTTAGTGTGCATATAGTTCAATACATTAGTATATGTTCAATCAAATAATATTATCAGTACAATTGGCAGCGAATAATAATATTAGAAGAAAATTAGAATTCTTACGTTATACGTTTCATCAAATTAATTTCAGTTATTCATATTTGGCAATAATTTAACATAACTATTAGTTGATAATGCCTTAAGTTTTGATGATTAGAATGATTTGCAATTTGCCAATCTTTAAGAGAAATAAAGAACAACGTTATTAATTCTGAGAGACTGCAGCAATCGATTGGCATGATTTGCGTACTAATTTTCAAACGATGTTTCGCGTATATCACCATCGCTACGATATTGGCACATTAATAATCAGTTTTTGAAATATATTACAACAAGTAATATCTTGCTTTATACAGTCCACTTGTACATTATACAGTTAATTTTAACACTTTTATTTTACTAGCAAAACTATGACAATTAATGTCACTGTAAAACCAAGCGTTTTTATAAATTTCAAAAGTATTCTTACATGAACGCTAGAACGCTTAATAATATTTTTGTTTATTCGTTTGTTTGATTATAAATTTTTCCCTTTTTTAATTTATTGTTGCAAATAATTCTTCATGAAACACTTGTTTTTGCAATGAGTTTATTGTCAAAATAACTTTATCAATTAACTCACAATTGAAATAATTTAGTCATCGATTATTTGAAAAGTTCGTGATTACTGTAATTAATATAAAATGTATTAAGTTAATTTACACAGTAATTAATAACGTAATATGTTTACTATTCTGAATTAATTATGTTACAAAAGTTACATAGAAAGAACTGTGTTGTTAAAGCTGTAAACCAGATCGTACCATTTATATTATAATTTTGTAAGTCTTTGATTTTAAATCCAAGTTGTGAAATTACAAAAGCATTTAAATGATAATGATGTGTATGTTTGACTTTTCTCGTTATTAGTGGTTTGTTTGATATCCCCTAATTTGATTAAAAGATTCAAGAGATCTAGACTTAATCATTATTCCAAAATAATAAAAAATCAAATTAATAAGAAATGAAACATATTAATTCATATGAACTGTATCCGATGGCAAGAATGTATCCAAATATTATTTCATTATATATTTTAAAAGATATATTTAGAAGATGAATTTTTTTAATAATTTATGATGTATAAAAAACCCTTCTGTCGTCCATCCAATCATTGACCTATATAACAACTTTTTTGGTTAATTCCCTATTCATGCGTATTTATCCGTATTGTTAGAACAGTAAGAATTTTTTGCGATATACTACATTGTCAAATTTTATAAACAAGCACTGATTACAATAGGTACACAGCGTAATTTACCTATAACACCTCGAGTTTTCATGAAAAACAATGCATAGAGAGAAAATAATTTGGAACATTTATTACAATCGTAACAATATTTACAGCAAATCTGATAATTGTTCTGCATTCTGTTACCTTTCGAGTACGAACCAAAAGAGTTGCAAAAATTGAAAATGCCGAGGTGACAATTTTTTAATGCATAGTAAAAATTATGACACCTAAGAGAGTACTCCAGCATATTAGAATTTCCACAAGTCTGAGGAGTGCTTTTAGAGTATGAAAATGCATAACAATTCTTGCAAATATTGGTAAATTTGTAATAATTATTCTAAAGCTTTTTCACCTTCAAATACAAAACAAAAATTACATTTTTTATTTTTTTGTAGTTTTTCGAATTGAATTATCATACATACGTTTCCATTACGAGCAAATAAACGATGACTTTTATTAAATTACAGATTAACAGCATTCTATATTCTATGTACAATTAATTTGTCCTCATGAAAATTTCGACTCAAAAGTATATTCATTTTTTACATTATTAAATCTTCACTTGTCGCTTTACTTGTCGACGTCGTTTCCAAAACTTTCATCCATTCGTTAAAAGTAGAAAAACTGTGTGTTACAAAACATGTCATGTAAGTGTCACTTTGCTTTGCGGAAGTTGCGATCGATCGAACGGATAGAAAACGACACATTTTCGCAGACTTGTACATATATTGCGTTCATTTGGTCCTGGGATATCGCAAACGTAGCTGCAAGAAAACAGTCGGCGAAATGCTCGGTAAATCCAAAAGAATGTTGCAGGCTCTCTTAAATATTCTGCATTATATTCTGTACTTCGTCTATTTTGATTAGCATATAAATCACGTTGACACCTTGCGGTGAGAAAAGCTAAGTCAAATTCTTTCACATCACACAGAAACACGCTTGAAGTCGTGCGTTCGAACTCAAAGGTGGAACGTAAAGTTGATTTTATTTATAGCAGTCGGTGGTTTATTGAAAGTACGTGTTTCTGTTTAATGTAACGCTCCTAAGATAGTATGTATAGATCCAAGCTTGTGTGCAAAAACGAACCGCCGACGAGTTGGAAAACGACTTTGATCCTGCTCGCGTGTGGTAAGTTTTAATTCTTTTGCCCCGCTGCCGTTTTTGCGAGACACTTTGCTTTTGTGAAATTCAATTTCGGAAGAATTTTTGATTATAAAAGAGTCAGTCGGAGATTTTGTACGTTCGTTTGATTCAAAGTTCCATTGTGAAGCGAAACTCAAGTTTCCGGTAAAAAACGGTCAATATAAAAAAACTCATGATACGATATAAATTTACAATTTAGTCAAATCTCTGTCTCAATGATCCCGGGGATGTGTTCCGGAACACTTTTTATAACGTAGCATTTTTTGTTACTATTCGTGTTCGTAAAAAGTGATGCAAATGAAGGGCAATCAATGTGCAACAATCATGTACGGCAATATTGAAATATGTATATACAGTGAAATTCGTAAATTACGAATGATTCGTGTGAAATGAACATTTGATATATTGGAGAAATAAATTTACAGTTGGTAATTATTGCTTTAGAGAAATATTCGTAATGTTTTCGTAATAAAAAAAAACGCGTATTAAATTTTCAATTTTTTAATTTCAAGTGGTTCGTTATTAGATGATTATCCAAAAATTCATAATAAAACACCATCCAAAATCACTTTAACATAATATAATTATTTTGTTTTACAATTTTTGTGAACCTTTTTTTTAACTTTTTATTTATGATGATGTTTATAATAATGATAATCGTAATAATAATAACATTAATACCGATAATAATAGTAATATTTGATTAGTGCATACGTAAATACATATCAATAATATTGATACAACGTTTAATTTTCGTAGAAATAAAAAATATTTCTGACAACCAATGACAATTTTGTATTTTGATTTCACATTTTGTGTTTGAATATTAAATATTTTTTACACATTGCCAGACAAAAATATTCGATTTTCAGTTGTTTCCAGTGAAAGAACGTTGAAATATGTTCCTTTTATTACTTTATGATTTGAAATTTTCCATTCATCTGGACGTTAGGGATTTGTTTAGTATTGATGTTACTCAGTGGCGTCATAGAAATGTACCAAAGTCATGTCACAATTATCTAAATCTCAATACTGATGTGAAAACATGACATAGTTTCTACGTTAAAACTGCAGTTAAAGTTGAACATTTTTTAATTAAGTATTGTATTTGATACTTATCTTACAACAAAAATTTTATTACATAAATACAAAACTAAAACTTACGTAAATATTTTTAAATATATATTTTGTAATACTTAAATTTGTAACACTTTAGGTCAATTCTTGTTAAACGAAAGAATTTCAAAAGTTTTAATTATCAAGCGTTATAATTTTAAAATAGCTCTAACAGAACAATTTTACATACAATATTCTAACATTAATCCAAATTTAAATTCGAGTTTGAGTATTTTGAATGAAATTATATTTTAAAACAAATCTCTAAGTTCAAAAGCCCCAATTACTACAAACCGAGTTTCATCCTTTTTAATCAAATACAAATTCTTTTCTATTTTTAAAATGACAAAAAAGATGTGATACAGCGTGTCGCTTTGACACACAATTTAAGGATTCACAAGTTTATTTGTATACGAACATTTTACAATTTTTCGTCACCGCATTTATTATCCCTTATTTATTATCCATTATACTTATCCCTTTGAATGTTTAACTTTACAGTTTCAATATCTAATCAATTTGTCTACACCAACTACTCGGTAAATTCGAGTAATGTAGCGACACTGTTTTCATTTTATCACGATATTGAATTATAAACTATATAATTCAACTCTGAAGTCGCAGCTTATTTCGCGTGTTATTTCACAGTTACTGCGTCACAGTCAGGTATATCGTAATAAACAACGTATTTACTCATTCATGCTCACTTTTGGCTTCAGTAAAGTTACTTAATGAAACATCATCATTGTTTTGTACGTGTAAATTATCAACGAAAAGCATTGTCATTAATGATCTACCTTTGATAATACTGCATGCACCATAGTCTTGTTTGTCGCTGATCGCAGGAGGGGTTTTTCTGGCTTCGTTAGAGGAACCATTTAGAAATGGAATTTCATAATGCTAACTCGTTCATTTTTGCACGCAAACTTCCAATATAAAATACAATTCTGTCATTTAAAGTGAAACAAATTCCGGCGGTGGTTGTATTACCCTCTGCTGAGCTATCGGCGATAGTCGTAGGTCAGGGTCCGTAAGAGAAAATGTGGAACTGCCAGTGGCAGTGACCCGAGGTC